>VMDR010034527.1:0-11043 GCA_007922815.1 Macrotus californicus
GGGGAGCGTGTCCAGTCATTCACAGACTCAGTATTATCCTTCCAGATACTAATTCCAATGCCTTTGCCTAGTAACGGTGTGATTTTAAAGTACCCTCTTTATAACTTGCTTCCCTCATCTGTAAAAGAGGGTTAATAATAGTACTCATTTTGTTGGGGTCATAAAGAAGTTAAATAAGGTGATGAGCATAACAAGAGTGGTTGGCACAGAGTAAATCCTCATGATGCAATACCAGTATACATAACTCTAAAACAGGTTTATCTACCTCAATGAGTTGTGGGAATTAAATTAACTAATATATTTTAAAACGTATCTATCAGGGTCTGGCACACTGGAGAACTTCAAGAAATATTCATTTCCTTTTATTGTCTTTTCTTCCTTGCCTTTCTCTTTTTCCTTCCTTTTGAGAGGAGGGGCAAGCTCTCCAAATAAGCAGGCAGGAAGCCAGATGTAGAACTTGCTGCCATCTAGTGGACCAAGGCAGACAGCTGTTTTTTTTTGTTTGTTTGTTTGATTTTTTTAAGGCCTCAGGAAATCACATAAACCTATTTGTCACAGACACAGGATTTCTGCTGTCCTTGACCTTTGCAAGACTGAGTTGCTTTTCCTAATGATGTTTTGTAGAAGGTTTTGATTTGTGAGGCAGCTGAGCCAGAACCAATGGTATTTCTTTTTAAAGCATGAGGAACGGAAAGCTATACCAGTGTTCCTTAACCCATTCTTTGCAGAGAGTCCTGGTCAACCAAGGTGAGAAATGAACAGGATTCAGACCAAGAAAAGGTGGCCAAGGAGGTACCTCAGGCCATTGTGGAACATAGGCTTCTAAGGTGGCAGGAGAGGAACTTGCTCCACCTCCACCCCGGGTGAGGACAGAGAGACAAGAGCAGTGCAGACCACTGTGCAGAACGAGTTTCTCCATTCCGCCTTTTTGTCTGGGGTCCAAGGACATGTTCAGGGTGTGCTAGCCACTGAGTAGGTTAATAAATACCTCTCACACCTGCAATGAACCCGTTTCTCAGTGGTCCCTGGAGGAAAGCATGGGGCAGAGAAACTGCATGGGCCTCCAGACCTGTTGTAGTTACTCCTTAGCCCTGTGATACTTGGGAACTTATAGCACATCTCTGGGCCTCAGTTTCTCCAATTTCAATTTGAAAATAACAATGATCATGACATACATTTGTAGGGTGACATGAAATAATGTGCAGGAACATGTGACATCATATGTAAAAATCAGTGTTTGATACATGCTGGTATATTAAAAAACAAAAGGCTTTCTCCTTTTTTCCTAGATGGAGGCTGGGAGCTGGAAGTGGCTGTGCCAGGGTTCCCAGAGTTTATCATTTGAAGCAGAAGCATTTTTGAAACAGGTTCTGTGATCAAGACATCAAGCCTAAAAAAACAGTCTGCTCCAGGTAGGCAAATTAAAAATTGTCCATCAATTACTTGGGGTCCACTGTGGGCTATTTCTTAGTTAACATAGTTGGCTAGGAATCGATGGACCTGGGCTCCAAGCCCAGTTCTTTCATTACCACCAAGTGTGCCCTTGAGTAAGTGTATACCTTAGTAATTTATTCCTGTGTCCAGAGAGGTGAAGAGACTTGTTCAATTTTACTTATCTGGTCAGGGCTAGATTTCAAACCCTTCATCTGCCTGATTTTAAATCCTGGTACACTCTGATTACAGATATTTTGACGTAAAGTGGCCATTTAACTTATTTTGAAGTTGAATGTTTACCTACTCAGTCTGTCATGGAATTAGACCCACCAACATTAATATCCTCACATTGCTAAAAAATCAAGGCAGTTTTTAGAGAATGTGTTGGTTTAAAATACGGTGATCCTAAAAGTTCAGAGATCACCTAGAATCTCTGAGATTTGGTCACTCTTTACTTGGGACTTTTTCTGTAGCATGCACATTTTACAGTCTAACCTGGAGAAAATATTGGATTTGGGGGAACAATGAGGGCAATACAAGAAAGAGAAGAAAGGAGTTCTTTGGGGTCAGTACGGTTTGTGGGTCAGTGAAAATACGAGCATTCACCTTCTCTACCCCCTTGCATCCACTTATTTCATGTCCCTCCCCTCACCCACCTGTTCATATAGAATCGCTCACACTTGTATATATCCATGGCCCTTTTTCTGACAAGTGATGAAATAGAAGTTTGGAGTCAGTGGTCCTGGCCTTAAATCCTGCATCTGTAACATACTGAATATGTAAGGTCAGGAAAGCCATGTTACTCTTTGATCTTCAAAGTTTTCATCCACAAAATGAGGATAATGTCACCCACCTCTGAGTGGTATTGTACAGATTAAATCAGTCCTGGAGAGGGCATACCAGTTCATGAGAAGTTGTTTTATCTTCAGTTAATCTATCGCTTTCTTATTCCTGGTGTTCCCAAGCAACATATAAACATCATTCTCAGGACCACTGCTCTTGACCTCTTGGGGAATTGTGAACAACCTTGGGGTTGCAGATAATTATTGTGTGTATTTGCTTTCTAGTAAAGCTGAATCTTCTGGATCTGCCTGCCCTATGTAGACTCCTTGGAAAGAAGAAGGTATACTATGCAATATACCACTGAAGATTATATTGTCTCTTGAATGTTATGTTGTATCGCGAAGCCTGGTGAGTTGATTTAGACTGAGTAAATTAAAATGGTTGCTGGGTGTGAGAAAAGCAAACCACAGTGGACTGGGATTTTCTTTTTCTTTGACTATAGTTTAAAAATAATTTTGAGGGACAAAGAAGAGAAGTGTATAATCCAGCAGAAAAGGTAGCCATGATATAATAATGCAGAGATGCAGCCACCCTAACATGCACACATCATATTCACACAAATAAGAAGATATTAAAGTGCTCATGAAAATAAATAGGATTTTAATTTTATGCCTTTTTTAGGTTATAAAAATAGCATTAATTTAATTTAAAAAGTAATAAAAGAAAAAAAGAAAAAAATTCCAAGGATATGTCTTCCATAATCCCGTAACCCAAAGATAGCTCCTGTTTACATTCTAGAGAATTTTCTTCAAATAATAAAGAGTTTTTGTTAACACACAAGCATAATTTGAGTTCAGTGTTTAAACACACAGAACAAGTTTCTTGCAGTAATTCATTTAAGAATGTTTTGTTTTCAACATCTTTTATAAATTCCCACACAGCTCATTTGTTCTCAGAACATGGTGAGTATATCAAGAAAAGAGGGTATCTAAGAGGCTTTCTGGTGGCTGACTCAGAGGAGAGAAAAGAATTCCTGACAATAAAGTCAGACCACACCTGAAAGGCCTTTAAAGCTTATAAGAATTCAGCACCCCAATACAATGTGGGGGGTTAGCCCTAATACCAACAAGCAACTCTCAGATGATAGCTGGTATCTTGCAATTCCACTGAAGTTTAACACTATCTATCTGGAGATAGCATCATATTCCACAGGTTAAGGGCTCAATCCCACAATACCACCCTCTGCCACACACACACCAGATGCCATTTGCAAGTTCATGTTGTTACCTGTGCTTCTGACTGAACCAGTATAAATTGAAGGTTCCAAGGACTCCCTCCTTGGCTTCAATGATTTTGCTAGAGTGACTCACAGAACTCAGAGAACCATTTTGCCCACCAGATCACTGGTTTATTTTAAAAGAACACAACCCAGGAAGAGCCAGTTGGAAGAAATGCATAGGACAAGGAGAGAGAAAGGGCACGAGCTTCCACGGTCTCCCCTAGTGCACCACTCTACCTAAATTTCCATATGTTCACCAACTCCAAAGCTCTCTGAACCCACACTTTTGAGTTTTCATGGAGGTTTCATATATCACATGGTTGATCAAATCATTGGTCATTGCTGACTGAACTCCATCTCCAGAACTTCCCTGCTCCCTGAAGGTCAGGGGGTGTGATTAAAAGTTCCAACCTTCTAATCATGTGGTTTCTTTTCTTGGCAACCAGCCCAAATCCTTAGGTACAATCCAAGTGTCACCTCATTTACATAGCAAAAGAATGTTTGTCTCAGCACAGGAAATTCCAAGGGTTTTAGAACCTCTGTGTCAGAAATGGACATGAAGACCTTCATATATATATTATTTATATATAACATATTATGTATATCATAAATCACCATATCATAACTTATTTCTGCTTCCACAATTCCCTTGTCATTTGAAATAGGAGCTCAACAACTCCCCTAGTGGGAAAGGCCTGAGAAACAAGCTTTACCAGCCTTGCCACATTCAAGCAGGCTGCCTATTATTGCCAGATAGGGGACAATCTGAGCAATTGGGATCTGTCACTTCAAGTCATAGAATTATAAGTGCAGAATCAGCTCAGAATGCTCCTATTTTATTTAATGAGGTACTGAGTTGCTCTTCAGAGACAACAGACCCAAATGCAAGTCACATAGCCAAAGCACGCTTAGAAAAGTGAACTTTGCCCTCCAAGTGCATCTGGAACCTAGATCTTGCTCATTCCACCTCCCCACCCCGACATGCAGAGTAAACCAAAGGACCAGGACAAAACCAGAACTTGAACACTGGAACTTTCTCAGGAGCAAGGAGCCTGTTGTCTAGGAAGATCTGGAGTTTATGATTTTTACCATAAATGACCAAGGTCCAAGGTCATCCAATTGAAACTTGCCCCATCAGCATCTCCATATACCTGTTCCTCCAACCCCTTAAAAAGTCCTTAACCTATCCAATAAACGAGATAGATCTGAAGCACCATTAGGTCTTCCATCTTTTTGGTTGGCTACTTCACGATCAATAAAACTTTCCTCACTTCAAACTCTGACATTTTGAGTTGTGGCTTTTCAAAGTGTTGGGCACATAAACTTGGGTTTGGTAACAGAATCCACTCACACATATTTGTTGCTTTCATTCAAACTGATTCACCTTAAGTATTCAGAGAACAAGAGTAAGAGTAGAATGAATGGAAAGGGCTAGAAAGAGTCTGCAAATTGCTTTTGTAACCTACAAGTATAACCAGACCACTTTCGTGCCAGGGGCTAGCCCTGCCCCAGCATGGTCTGGGAACTTTTGTGTGTCAGGCAACCTCCAGGTTCTTGACTCATCCAGGAAAAATGTCAAGGACAAGTCAGAGTGAGAACAAAGAAAGTTTTATTCAGGTAGGGAACAAGAAAAATGCCAGGCACAGGTGTCCCTCTGAAAGAAGCAAAAAATACGTGACCAAGTGGACATGGACCAACTCATGGGTGAGTTGCACATTTGGTCAGTTAGTTCTTGAGATTTTATGCATTTCTAAGGGGAGAGGGTTGTCTCCAAGCTTCGTGGGACCAAATTCCGATTCCGCCTTCTGGTTGTGATGGGGTTTTGTTACTCATAGGGTCTGTTCGAGAAGGGTCAGGGAGTTGATTCCTTTTGATTCCTTAGCTCCCTTTCTACTTGTGATGTCAATTTTTATTGTAATGCATGATGGTATAATGAGCTTTGGGATTGTTCTCTGGTCAGTTGTTTTTTCCTCTTGAATTGGTCTGGATCTAACTGGTTTTTGTTATCTACCTTCCTGAGTAAGGTGATTTAAACCATCTGCTCTTAGATATCTTCATTTAGGGAAGATAGGGTCTTGTGATTTATTAGTTGGCTGTTAATTGCTCAGCCGTTCTGGTCACTTGTTTAGCCATTTGTCTCAGTTCCTTCACTCCACTTGCCAAAGAATTTTCCTAGTTTCTTGCTAACCTGTCTCACAACCTTCTGAAGTTCAATAATGGTGAAAAATTGCTGCATAGTTTCCCACTGGAGCATCAGAATAAATTGAGGAAGAAACAGAAACCATTTGGCTTGCTGAATGTTAAGGTATTTTATTGCCCCTATAACATTAGAATCAGAAAAGTTTTCCAATATAAACCTAATTCTAACAGAAAGACATTTATAATGAGTTTTTAACCTTCTCAAAGTCAGTAACTTCTCATCTCTCAAATTCAAATTCACGTCAGTGCACACAGTGATTACTCATACCCATGAGGTAGAAGAGCTGGAGGAAAGATTATCAGGAAAGACAGTCTATTGTGGTAACCGTCACCTTTTGTCTGGAAGGTCTAATCTTATGCTTTAATTTTCCAAAGATTCCCTGCCAGGCTACTTGGCATCCTATGCTAACGCTTAAAAAATTTGACTTTCTAAATTTCATATCTAGGAAACTTACTGCCTTGTTTTTCCTTTCAGATAGATTGACATACTGCTGTCCAGAGTGTGTTGGAGGGTTGTTTAGCAGACACATTCTGAATTATGGGTTGGGTAGAAGAAAGCCTCTATTGCATGTGTCTGAGGAATACATCCGTCTTGCCTCCAAGAGTTTTGGTAGGGATGGGGAAAGTTAACTTCCAAGTCTATTTCAATAATTAGACCCCTGTGTACTTATTATTCTACTTCAACAAATTCAAGAAAGGTATCCAAGGATGGTTCTATGAAAACAGTATGAGCATCAAGCGTAAGATGTAGTAAAGTTAAAGATGAGAAAGTCAATATCAATGACACTACTTGGATATTAAAGAACAGTTTGAGATTAGATGGTGAGGACAGTGACTTGAGCCAGTACTTCAAGAGGTTGTCTGTAAATATATCCTGTTTTATGGGTTTTCACCGGGGGAAGCTTCCTGAATAGAAAAATCTGGATGAGGGTAAAGACAGGGACCTCCTCCTTTCTAGAAATGTGGAAGAAGAGATTTCAGGTAGATTCACTGCTCAAAAGCCCACCTGATTGTGTAGTAATCATGAAAGTCTTGTCAAGCCACTGTGAAAAACAGTATGGCGTTTCCTCAAAACACTCAAAATGGAACTGCTGTTTGATCCAGCAATCCCACTTTTGGGAATATATCCTAAGCATCCTGAAACACCAATCAGAAAGAATATATGCACCTTTATGTTCATAGCAGTGTTCTTTAAATAGTCAATATCTGGAAATAACCCAAGTGCCCATCAGTATATGAGTGGATAAAAAATATGTGGTACATTTACACAATGGAATACTACATGACTATAAAAAATAATGAAATCTTACTCTTCAGGACAGCATGGATTGACCTGGAGATTATTATGTTAAGCGAAATAAGCCAGTCAGAGAAAGACAAATACCATATGATCTCACTTATATGCAAAATCTAATGAACAAAATAAACTGATGAACAAAATACAACCAGAGGCATGGATACATGAAACAGACTGAAAGATCTCAGAGAGGAGGGAGATGGGGGGACAGAAAGAGATTAGCCAAAGATCATATATGCATGGCCCATGGACACAGACAACAATGTGGTGAAGGCTGGGGGAACGGGGACTGAGTGGAGGGGGGTAAAGGGGAGAGAAATAGGGACATCTGTAATAGTGCCAACAATAACAATAATAATACTTTAGAAAAGTTTAAATAAATTTCACCTAGATTTATATGGCATTGACTTCATTTCAACCTTGGATGTCAATAGTTCTCAAGTATATTTCAAATATACTCCCCGCTCCAGACTCCTATTATGTAGCAAATGTGTGAGAAGGTAATTTTATTTGAAAGACCTACTGGGGAGAATGATAGCATGAAGACACATTTTCCTTTGCAGTAACAAAGATGGGAGTAAAAACAATCTCAAAAAAAAAAGGAAAGTCTTGTCAAGGTCTCTCATGTATAAAGCATTGTAGAGCCTGGATCAGAGCTGCCCTTCGTCTGGATGCTTTGGGAGAACTCTGCCAGCACAGATGCCTCACACCCAGTCATATCAGCTTCCAGCCCTACTGCATCTTATGTTTCGGTTCTAGTGACCAGATTTCCACCTGGCTCCGAAGAATATGACACCATTTTGTACCCCATGCCTAAACTGAGGCCTAATTTTAATCCTCATCTCCAAATATATCCCAACAAGGCTAAAGCCTGGTATTGGAAATCCCATTTCATTTCAAAGTGGGGTGTCTTCCCCTCATTCCCACTCCCCACTCAGTTGGGACTCATGTGATTTGCTCTCAGCAGACTCTGTGTAGCCTCCTAGAATCTCTAGTCCTGCTTCTATCTCCCTCATGGCCATGATCAATCCACTTTGCAGGGAAAGCGCCTTATTTTTCAGTTTTAAGGAATGCCCTCCAACATTTGTTCTAGGTGGACTTCTTGAGAGCTAGCTGCTTTTCTACTTGATAGATACCTGGGGTGTTGATTATTATTTGCCTTCCCTAGAACACAGAGGTTGGAGGGGAATTCCCTCTGTAATTTGCTTCATATCTTAAGTGCGAATACTTCTGAGTATTTCAGTACTACTGTGTTAGGATTCTCTCTGTTACAACACCCTCTGTATTAGTTTAGGTTCTATAGAGACACAGAACCAAATACACACACACACACACACACACACACACACACACACACAATTTATTTATTTATATATATATATAACTGGCTCTTGTGGGAATCTGAGAAGTCCCAAATTCTGCAGCAAGCTGGAAACCAGGAAATCCAACAGGACAGTTCCAGTCCAAGTCCAAATGCTGGTTAACCAGGAATGTCAATGGTGTAAGTCCCAGTCTCAGTTCTAGTCCAAAGGTAGGAGGAAACCAATGTTCCAGCAAGACAATCTGATAAAGAGAGAGGATGTCCCCGTAGCTTTTTGCTTCTATTCAGGCTTTCAGTGGACTGGATGAGACCCACCCCCCTAGAGAAGGCAATCTGCTTTACTCTGTGGCCCCAAATGTCTATCTCATCCAAAAACACCTTCACAAACACACCTGGAATAATGTTTAATCAAGTATCAGAGCACCCTTCCTTTTTTTATTCTGATGACTGAAAAGCATACTTTCCACTACCATAGTCACTAAATTCAGGGTCATCAACCTGATTATGATGCTCCAGGAGCAAACTTTCAATGCTCAGCTTTGGAGAAGAAGTAGTTGAAGAAGAACTGGTCCTTTTGTTATTGTTTTATTGTTATTATTTTACTGTTTCTAGTCTCCATTTCCTCCAGGTGCATTCCTTACACCCCCATCTTCCTGTCTTATCAGACTCTGTCCCCACCTATCCCACAGTCCCCACCCCTGCCTGATCCACTGCCCAGGTTTGTCACACAGACTTCAGGTTTTACCCCTGTGGGAGCTGACTGTGTTCCTACCTTAGTCTGTGATGAAGACAAATTCCCGAATGCATTATCACAGCTACAACAACAGCTCTCCTCGTCTGTCTAGTTACTGTGCTGCCTGTCTGCTGTACTTACATATATCAGCATACAAAATCCTTGCAACAGTTGTGTGAATGACGATGATTCTATTTTGCAGATATTGTTACTGGACTTGGATTACAAGCTTGCCCAGGGCCACACAGCTATTAAAGGTAACGTCACAATTTAAGCGAACACTTCTGACCCCACGGTGGGTGCACGCCATCATTATATATGGACACTCCTGCCCTCTGCCTCTCCAGATTGTTTCACAAAAGGTGGAGTAGCTGGCTCAAATGGAAAATTTCACCCCTGATTCAGTCTGGTAGCTCCAATAGATCCAGATACATGATCTTTTCCAAGCATTGGCATAAACAGAAGTTTGAAAATCTGATGTGACTTCTCTGTGAGCAATTAAGAGGCTGTATTCTGTGGGCATGCCATTCACATTCACTATTCATCCTCACAGACTTTCAGACACAGTGAAGGTCATGATTGAAAACACAGTTATTTTAAGAGATGGCATTGTTCTCAAAAGACACAGTAGGACCATTGCCGAAAGATTTTAACTCAGATCTATATTCAGAGATGAATTCTTCTTTCAGCTCAAATGACGCAGGTTTGTTGGTTGGGGTGTGAGTAGGAGGTGAGGAGATAAAAGAGGGGATACTCATTTTTATCCATCTCTTGCTCACCTTTTGATAATTGCCTACTTCCCCTGTACTGGGCAAATTCAAATTCCGTGCTGTGGACTGCCATCCCCATTTCATTAATTTGTTAAGGAATTTTTATCAATGAGGGCACAGCTTTAAGGAGAATTGAAAACTACAGACACCTACAAAACGAAATATTTTTGCAAAAGGATGCAAGGTTTTTTTGGGTCATGTTTTCCTTCAAATATTTGGTGGGAATATGTTAAAAGCACTTCCATCTTTGCCCTGAGATTTTTCTTTATGCCCAACACTTCCTCTACTCCCATAACTAACCACCCCCAAAGACCTGACAATATGGGGCACCAAGCAATGGGGGGGACTACAATGCATATAAATGAATAATACTTAGTGGTAAATTGAGTTATGAGGCTTAAACTTCTACTTTTCTGTAGTGACATTATATATTCATCCTCTTGCCCTTCTGGAATAGTGTATATTTCTACCCCATGCCTTTCAGTTGGCCCACGTGACTTGTTTAGCCAGTTAGTTTTCAG
Source organism: Macrotus californicus (assembly GCA_007922815.1). Lineage (NCBI taxonomy): Eukaryota > Metazoa > Chordata > Mammalia > Chiroptera > Phyllostomidae > Macrotus > Macrotus californicus. The sequence goes on from VMDR010034527.1 coordinate 10,338, forward strand.
TGGACATGTCATGAGCAAAGGCTGGCATCCTGCCACCTGTGCCTTCGCTATGAGAAGAGCACATTGTCAGAGCTCACTGGTCCCAGGATGCATAGAGGCACATGGAACAGAGCTGAAGTGGATCTACAGCTTAGGTTCAAGTTGAGCCTCCTCCAGCCCAGGTCACTTAAATCCCAGCTTTAGGCAAAAGCAGCAAGAAACCTACAGCATGTTGTCCCACCTTCTTTCTAGAAATAAATGTTCATTTTTGCAATGTGCTGGATTTGGAGGTGGTTTGTTATGTCACATTTTTGTGAAAACAGCTGACAAATGTACAAATCAAGTCAGGAATAAAAAAATTATTAGAAATGAGCCCACGACACAGAGCTAGATTATATGCAATGCCAGATTCTACAAGTATTCACTAAGTGCCAACACTGTGCTGGTCAATTTACACATTCTGTCATTTAGATTTGGCAGCTATCCTGTGAGGTGAGTGTTGGTGCACTCAGTCCCTGCAGGTTTAGAGAAATTAAATGACTTTCTTAAGCCTCCCTGGTTAAGAACTAGACCTGAATTTGAGATTTTCTATTAGACCTGCTTCTGCTTTGAAAAAATTTTCTTTTCTCACCTTAGTCCTTTTAATTGAATTTCTGCATATTTCTAAAGTAGGATAGAGGACAAAATAGTAAGACCACTTTACAATTGACTGTATTGAGTGGTTTGC
>VMDR010034528.1:0-11038 GCA_007922815.1 Macrotus californicus
TCTCCAGTTGCACTATAATCTTCCTGGGACTGTTCCAGCGGTAATCATGACAATTTATATTTACACACTTGTAAGCGACCTATAGTTTTCAGAGCATTCTCAAAGAACTCAAATGGCTAACAATAAAAAATTAAAATTATGGTATATCCAGTTCAAAATTACTTCTAAAGAATGTTTATTGACAGAAAATGTTTTTTATAGAATTTTAACTAAAAATGAGTGTACAATTCTAAATATAGCATGAAGCTAATTACTTATGAATACATATATATCTATTACTATCTTATTCTAGTTTCTATGTACATATTTATTTCTTCTTACAAATACATCTATTATAGTCTAGAAGGATAAATACCAAATTGTTAAAGATTATCTCCCAGTGAATTTTTATTACATTTTTTATACTCTTCTGGTTTTTTTTACTTTCTATAATCAATGACTATTTATTTATAAAAGAGTACTATTTAGAAGTGAATAACTCTTGTGCTTAGCTAATTCAATGGCTAGTAAGGGTAAGAGAGTCTTTGGACATCTCCACCAAGTCAGGAGAGGGAGAGCCCGAGAAGGACTGCTGTGAGTTAGGCAATAAGGTATGTGATGCTCTCCACAACCCTCATGCATGGAGTATCAGGGGAGCAGATGGTGTGCAATCCCACTGCAAAAACAAAGAAACTGGCTGATGTCATTACGATGGCCACATAGGTCATTTCCAGTTTCAGTCCCCCTCAGAAGAAGACCAAGTAGCAGCCATCCATACATAGGACACCACTGTGAAAATCCCAGTGCCTGGCGGTAAAGTTGGCATGCCCTCTTGGAGCGCAGAACTGGCAACACCTCATTAGGAGGGTAAGAGGACCAATTTCACTTTGACTGTATTGTCTCTCCCCCAGGCTGGCACAGCACTACATGGAGGGTATGCCCTGGGTCTCCAGTTTCTCCAGTAGGGGAAGGGCCCAAGGTGTACATCCAGCTTCTGCAGCACTAGGAGGTACTTCCTGGGAAGCCCACTTGAGTGTTGCCTCAAAGGGATCACTGTGGGAATCTGTGGGGCTTGACCACTGGGGATCAGATAGAGATGGAGATGGGGGCACATGTAGCAGCCATCACTCAGATCTTGGCAGACCACCTTCCTGCTTCCATCCAGCAGCTCACACCGTCTGCAGAGCCGAGCTGGTGACCCCATCTGGTCAGACAGCTCAGTTGGCAGTACTGACTAATTTGGTCCCCAGCGAATGAGCCGTACTCGCTGTGGAACGCATTCTATGGCCTTGCCCAGGCAGTGAAGCAAATTCAAAACCACACCCCACTGCTGAACATAATGTCCCGTCCTGCCCTCTGGGAGGTGTGGCCACAGATGCTCAGCAACCATGGAGACATCCTACAGCCTTCTGATCATGAAGCTCAGCCTGCCCAACTCTGGAGCACAGCCTGTGGCCCACTTGATTGCAGAGCAAACCCTGAGGCTCCATCAACTATGAAGTCCCGCATGTTCCTTGCCTGAATGTGGAGTGCAGCCAGAGACATCATCTGGTTGGGAATACAGCCTGAGGTCCCACCCAACCAGGAGCAATTGCAAGCCCAGACACAGCCTTGTCCAGTTGTGGAGTCCAACTGGTAGCACGGCCCTGCCAGGGAAAACAGCCTGCAAAACCTCTTCCCTGACCAGAGGTGACTGTAGAAAGATTGAAGACACAAATAAATGGAAAGATATTCTGTGTTCATGGATCAGAAAAATTAATATTGTTAAAATGTCCATACTACCCAAAGCCATCTATAGATTTAATGCAATCCCTATTTAAATTCCAGTGGCAGTTCTTACAGAAATAGAAAAAAAACAGTCCTGAAGTTTGTATGGAACAACAAAAGACCCCATGTAGCCAAAGCAATCTCAAGAACAAACAACTCTGGAGCCATAATACTTCCTGATTTCAAACTATATTATAAAGTTGTGGTAATCAAAACAGTATGGTGTTGGCACAAAGAAGAGGCCCATAGATCAATGGAACAGAGTAGAGAGCCCAGAAGTAAGCCCACACATATATGGCCAACTAATATTTGACAAGTATTCTCAATATACAATAATGTAAAGGGATCCTGAGAACTACTGCTCTAAGTACGTTTATAGTGTGCTCACATTAACCAGTTAAAAGCTGTGTACCTGCATCACACTTTTTTTTATATACCCAAAAATTAAACTGTGATTTGACACTATAAGCCATATGTATATGTTGGCCTATGCTAAGATTTATGACAATAAACTCTCCTGTGAAACTTATCATTTCATGGATCCAATGACGTAGTTGAAAGGAGACTGGTGATTTTTATTTATACAGTGCATACTTTTTTGAGGTCCCATTAGAGAAATTTCTCTGACATTTCAGTATCATAAAAATTTGGTCTCACCCAGTAACTGACTTGTTTTTATAGATACCATGAATCCTGCAGTTTCTCTTGTTTCTTTGTCACGGCTCTGGTGTCTTGGAATATTACCATCTTTCCACCAGCCATGCAGCCAGTCCCCTTGTAGCCACTGTTTCGCATATATTTTGGCATGCGTTTCCACACGCTGATCTGGCTTTTTCTCACTTTGGTGCTCTCATTTTTCCCGAGTTTCTTCATTTATTTTCCTCACCTTTATACATAAATCATTTCGAGGCAAGAAGTATACACACATGGATATACCTAAACCCAGAGTTTTTGATTTGATTCTCATAATCCTGTGAGAGAAGTGTGGTTGGTACATATTTGATCTACTGATGAAGAGGCAGTGCTGATTGATTTGACCCAGGTCACCTGGCTGGTTGGTGAAAATAGAGTGAAAATAGATTCTAAATCTTCTGACTTTACTTCTGCATTCTTAAAAAGACAACAATACCTTTTTCTGCAGCTACTTTTGTTGTTTTAATTTTGTTTATTTTTTTCTAATATAGGCATTTAATATCTTTTTTATTTAATCTTTATTGTATTTTGTCCATTACCATTTAGTCCCCTTATACCCCACTCCTCCCAGCAGTCACCACACTGTTGCCCATGTCCATGAGTCCTTTTTCCTTTTTGCTCAATCCCTCTACCCCTTAACCTCTCCCTCAACTAGCTGTCATCTGCTCTCCATCTATGAATCTGTCTCTATTTTGCTTGTTATTTCAGTTTGTTCATTAGATTCCACATATAAGTGAGATCATATGGTATTTGTCTTTCACCATCTGGCTTGTTTCACTTAGAATAATGTCTCCAGGTCCATCTATGCTGCCGTGAAGGGTAAACTTTTCTTCTTTGTTATAGCTGAGTAGTATTCCACTGTATAAATGTCCCCTAGTTGTTTTGTCTACTCATCTACAGATGGACATGTGGGCTGCTTCCATACCTTGGTGACTGTAAATAACATCTGCAGCTACTTTTGCAGGAATCACTCGATGAAGCCCTTTAACTCTTTAAGATGACTGACAAGCTTCTCTGCGGTGACATGGACAGTAGCGGTGAACAGTGTTAATCCAGCCCCTTAAATTGCCAAAATTTGAGAAATGGGAAATTCCAACATTTTGTGGTTCACATTATATTTGCATTTATTCAGCACTGGAAAACCCCTAATTTTTTTATAGTTACATAAATGATGGCATAAAAATTCTTGAACAAATTCCTTAAAGATTTTAAATCTCTAGTAGCATAGTTACTGTTACTGAAATTAGCTTGCCTTTCATGATATCAATATGTCTCATATCAATTTATTGCCTGCCCTCTGGCAGATGGAAACACAGGGTCTAAGACAGGCTTTCATGACTAAAAAATGTAAAGTGGGCAATTCATAGCTTTCTTTTATTTAGAATAAATATTTAGTTAAGGTAGATAATCATTTCTTTTCCAATTACTCTTTTCCTTTTCATGAGCTAGCATACCTGCTAAGAGGATTATTTTATCTTAATCTATACCTTATTGAGCACATAAATAATTTATTGTAAATAATATTAAAACTCTTCTCTATTGGTAGAGCAAATGGAGAAAAGAGAAGGCGGAAATGCTCTGAAACTGAATTAGCAAAGAAGGAAAACGAGTTCCCTGCAGAAAACCATGTGGTAGCTTTTGTATTACTATGTTGGCAGATGGTCTGATAATTTTCTTAAAATAGTAATACATCAGGGCTTTCTGTAGAACTTCTAGGTGAGGTTCATTGAAAAAATAGTTTATTTTTTGATGGAGTTGGGACTACCTCCAACCTTTTACAAGAAATTCATGATTTTTATTACAGGGAGCCCAGACGCCTTCAATTGAAATTTCAAGACCCATTGATAAATTTGTGTCCGAGGAATCGGCAAAGTATATTAAAGTCTGACTATATTGGGTTAAATTGTAGAAATCTTTCCCTGAAGCTTGGAAACCAGTCACTAGAAGGTCAGCTGGGGCTGCCCAGCACAGAACATTTTCCGTATCTGCGTTGCTTTGGCTTCATCACTTTGAATATTGGCATGGGAACCTGTTCTTTGTGGTTAGAGTTTTTTTTAATAGTTGCTTATTTCTCAACTTAAGTAATAATCCTCTTTTGCTGACAGCTTTGTAGTTACTGTAGAAATGATGGTGTTGTCATAAACATAGCATTAGGATTTCAGGTTGGGGTGGGGGAGGATCAGAGGAGTATTTTTCGTTGTTGTTCAAAAGAAGGAAAAAGCTCATGCTTTCACGCAAACACACCCACCTAAGTACTTACAGAAGGCCCAGGGAAACAGAAGCAGAATTCTTTTCCCTGTTCTACTTTTCAAAGTTTCTTTTGTGGAATCAGATGCTTTTAATACATGTTTCAAGAGAGTATTCCAGTTAACCTCCAAAAATAAACAAACCACAATTCTGCTCCCCGTTTTTTTCTTAATATATAATCATTTGTTCCAATTTTCCTACCTTTGAAATCAGATGCTTCAGCTCTCCTTTCTGCCTGAAGAGTTTGGCTTGATTCAAATTTCAGAAGCTAATGCTTGATTATTCAATCTTCCTTATTTTTATGTCCTAATAGTCTTCATATGTTTTCTATCATTTATTTTTTTTTCTGATTTGGATCTCTTGTCATTCGATTTCCATTAGACCTATTCTCTCTTTTGTCTGTTTCCTTTTTTGTGTAAATCTCACTGTCCATTCCTGCTCCAAGGAAGTGATCCTTCTCTCCCATGAGTTCACATTCCCTTTTTAACTTTCACCACCTGTGTTTCATCTTATATTCCTAAGTCAGTAATGAGATCTTATTTAAAGCATGACTCAGATCTCATCTTTTCAAAGCATTTCTCCACCTAAGTTGGCTTGGAACTGACTCTAATGATATCGCCAATTCTGTTCATTCTAACCTGCCTGCTGGAGTTGCTTCTTTCCTCCTGTGATTTTTTTATGGTTTCCCAGTGTAGTGCTGACGAAAGGGAGTGGACTTTGGGCTCATACTCGTGTTGGTTTGAATCTCGGCTCTGCCATATCTGTATGGCCTTGAGCAAATTACTTTGCATCTGAATTTCCTTTCCTGACAAATTCAGACATTGATAACTACATCACAGAATTTTTGGAGTGATTAAATGAGAACATAAAGTTTAGAATGAAGTCATACTAAGTGTTCAATATTACACTTTTTTTTCAGTCTTCAGGAAGATCTGGCATTGTTTGGGGGATAAAGAGATTACTCTTTATCTCTTAATGTGTAGTATATTGCTAGTTTCCAGGAGAAAATGCTTTAGGGAGCATGTTTTTCTTTCTTTGTCCCCCCCTTTATGCACATATCCATTCATTTTTGAAATGAAAATTATGAAATATTTAAACATAAAAGTATAACAATTAATAAAACAAATATATGCATATGATCACCCTCAGTTTGAACAAATTTTACATTTTGTCATAATTATATCAGATCTTTATTTTAAAGAAAAATATCTTAAAGTTGGTTAAAACCCTCTGAGTCCCTTCCCTGGTGTTAATCATCTCCCTTTCCTGAGATACACCCATGCTGAATTTGTTCTCGAACTTTCTTATTTATATATTTATACTTTTACTATATATAGCCATATAAAATACTATTCAGAATATTTTAAGTGGCATGTACATAATATACTGTATATGTTCTGCAACTTGCCATTTTATCCCACATTTTTTGTTGGATTTATTACACGTGCCATGTCATGTTGCTTTGTTCTGTTCACTGCTATTGCATTTCCATTGAGACTATGCCATTGTATGAATGTGTCACAGGAATTGTGCAATTGCAAAACCCTGGAGTGGGTGATTCTACTTTTACCTGAGGACCAAATCTGATTCAACTCCAGTGGTGACCTCAGTCCTGTTGCTTGTTCCAGAGATACCTAGGGACCCTAGGGGAATTTCAGTTTCTTCTTCTTTATGGAAGCATATTGCTTCAAATAGGAACAACCTGGGGAAGTCACAGAGTACCCTGATATCTGGACCTACAGGATCTCTTAATGAGGAAAGATTTGGTCTATCAGCAACTCTGGAGTTATGGATAAACAGTAAGGATACTATTTGTAACCCTTTAGGAACTTTCTCCTTATGGGTTGCTCTGGGAGTAAAATAAGATATTGCATGCAAAATAGCCTGTGTCTAACTGTTTATAAAGTGATTAATAACTGGCTGTTGTGGATTTTTAATTACAGAATTTTAAGATGAATCAGCTGTAGCTCACTAATTGAAATGTGTAAATGTGATTCTCTACACCAGTTTTTTGTTTATTTGAGATTGATTAAGACAATTGATGTTGCCATTTTATGTTGTTGAACAGGTTACACAACCCTTCACATACCTTTATTAGCAAGTAGTAGTGAGTTTAAATGAAATATTTGTTGACAATGAATTGGACTCATACAGTAACTCTAAGAAGTAAGCGTTATTCCCATTTTATATAGTATTGCATTTAAAATAGGCAAAATTAGTTATAAATGCAAAAAAGCCCCATGTTAGTTTTTTAGTTAGGGCTCCACAATGTTAGTACAACAGTTGAACAATGGCAAAGCGGTAGAGACACTTTCAGTAGAAGGGCCTGTCCCAGTCAGAAATTAGAACTGCATTTGGAGAGAGCCTGGGGTGTAATTGACTGTACTAGGTTCAAAGGCCCCAAGAGTTTTTTTGTACAGATTTGGACCAAACATAAGTAACTCTCTTACGGTATTTATGGGGAATGCTTTGAAGATTTTCATATCTTGAGTATAAAATATTATTTAATAAGGATTTGGGTGTCTGAAAATGTAGGTATAATTGACATGTTGTATTAGTTCTGGGTGTATGATGTAATAATTTGGTGTTTGAGCACACTGTGAAGTGGTCGCCACAATAAACCTGGCTAGCACAGTGCCAGTTCTTTCCTTGGGATGAAAACTGTTAAGGTCTACTCTCTTAGCAACTTTCATATATTTAATGCAGTAATATTAACTATCTCAATTTAATCCCCATGCTGTGTATTATCTCCTCATAACATGCTTATTTTATTTATAGACAAGAGTTTGTATTTTCAAACTTTTAAAATGTTCTTTAATAAGGCTTTGGTTTTGGCCAATACTCTTGGATAAGAATAAGGTATTCTAGTTTTTTAAAAAAATCAGTCCTGTTATTCAATTAGAAATTAGGTTGGAAATCTCATTTTGAGGAGGAGGGGAATTATTTAAAAAGTAATTCAAAGTGCGGCATAAATAAATATTGTGTAGTTAATCATTTGACAAATAGTTTAACTATGAAGACTCTTCCGGGGTTTTTCATTTTTCCTGTTGTAAGGGGTGATTAGAGAAAACCTTCGTAATCAAAATTATGGGAACAATGACTATAACAGAAATAGAATGGCTGCTATTTGTCTGCTAATTTAATTCAGTTATTGACTTTTTAAATGTATGATGATAACTACAGAGGATGGCTATGGAAAAGCTATGATTTTTGGTTTGGGTGGTATACAACTTATGCAGCAATTATAAAAATAAATATTTTTAGGAATCTTACTAGTCGTTGGCCCTGGGAAAGGAAAATCGTGTTATACAAGTGCTACCCTGGGCAAATCACCCCATCATGTAGAATTGTACTTTATAAATAAATTACCCTGATATTTATTTGTCGAAAGAGAGATAAAGAAGAAAGAAAAAAAGGAAAGAAGGGAGGAAGACATTGCCTTCTTGAGTTCCAAATTAAATAATAATAAAAAATATAATTAAAAAACACATGCTTTTTTCTTACTATATGTCAGTATGCTGGGTGTCCTACGCATATAGGACTGTAATTTCTTGTCTCTGACTCAGTTTTTAAAAACTCAATTAACAGTAAGACCATGTCTGATCTGAATTCACTGGTGGCAAGAACTGTCCTTGAATAGACAGTTTTTCATTTAAAATCTTAATTTATCCCATGGAGGGTAGATACTACAGACTCTGCAGAAGTATTGTTTGATTGCAGTGTTACATACGCATGGTACATGTACTATGTGACCCCTCTAAAAGCAAAGTGACTATACTCTGATACACAGCCGTTGACAAGAACTGGCATTTGTGTGCTGACTCGGTTAACTTTTATACAACCTTATGAAGTTGGCATTGTTATTATCTTTATTTCACAGAGAAAGAGATTGAAACAGAGAGGTTCATAAAGGAATATTTATCAATAGTAGCTATTTTAAAGCCTGCAATTCTCCAGTTAGAAAATTATCTGGAAAAAAATTGTGTTTTTATAGTGACATCAGTCTTCATGACAGTTTTTCGATTCACTAGAGGAAAAAAGGATTACCATGAATGCTTCCATGTTAAAACTTCTGGGATCTATTATAATACTACTGCTACTATTACTAGGAAGTTCCAAATGGATTAGAGTGGCAATTTAGAAATCTGCTTCTTTTGGGTGGTTCCTTCTGCCAAAGCATAATAATGGTTCTCTGCCATGCGGTGCTCCATAATATAATAATAGGGAAATAACAGGAAAGAGACAGACGGCTCACACTGGGAACAATTTCACTGACATCTGGCTTAACTTTTGCTCATTACATCTTCCAGACCCCACCATCAGTCACTTTATGTAATATATGTTACACGTATCTTCCTGCGCTGTGAGAAGGTTCAGAAAAATTGCTTTTGACAACTAATTAGCATTTCTTAAGTGCTTAATATAGTATTAGCATTTACTCATTGCATGGTACAATATTAATCTCATTTGATTTAAGGCTCTAACATACACCCAATAATTATTGTGGACTTTTAAATGTAGGTATTTATTAAGATTAAATTGAAATTGAAAGCTAGTCACATTTTTACATCAATTTTAAACACCTTTCTAGATATAACAAATACCATATTTAAGAGTCTTACCAAGTTTCTCTCAGATTTTAAAGTTAGCATTTGAAAAACCTCAATTCTGCATAAACTCGTTGAAGTTGCGTGATTTGTTGATCTTTGCACACTGATATGTTCCATTGATGACAGCTGTGCACTCATAACTGCCTTCAGAGGGAAACTATCGATACCAGCTGACTGGTGCTATGGTCTTTGTCAAAGTTGTTGCCTTTGGCACTTTTGCTAATTGTGAATGCAATTGGATCCTTTCTTTGCCTTCAGAGGATATCAGTGCAAACATTAATGCAGCACATTTTACCAATTGTTGGAACAGAGGATGGTCTCAAATCACACTGCCGTAAGGGAAGACGCCAACTGCCCATTGGAAGGGCGATACTGTTTATAATGTGCGAAGTTGCTGTTGTGATAAGCCTCCCAGGAATGTGTGGAGGAAGGATAACGTAGTTTTAATTCCGAGTGCTTTGGTATGTTGCAATTTGCCCTTCCTTATCATTGGTATTTAACATGTTTTGATAGAATCATTCTAGATCTTTCTGAAAACTGCCCATGATCTGAGAAAACCTTTGGCCCGCTGCCATTGTTGGGCCCACGCTTTGTGTGTAGACTCCTCCTGCTTCCCCTCACATTGTCCCAAGTTCACATCACATACCTGTGAGGAGTGTGAATATCTTCTCCCCTCTCTCTCTGTTCTCTCTAGTGCATGAATGCATGCAGGCACGCACAAACACACACACATTCTCTCAGCTTTTCTCTGTGGGTGTACAGAATTCTTCTCCAGTTAAATGATGTTGTTTGATGCCTTTCTTTACATTTTGTGGAGAATCATGATCATTTCAAAGTATTCTATTTAAAACATTTTGCAACAGTCTAACCTGATGAGGAACATAAGTCTAGAGGAATCTGTTATCTCTGTGTACTAGTCAGAGTTGTTGACATCTTAAATGTGTTAAAATGTGACGAAACCACATGTGAATGGCAAGCTACTTACATGGTGAGGCTTATTAATTGAGAAATGGCTTGATCAACTAAAGATGGTCACAGGATTTTTCAATGAAAGAATACGTTCAGAATAGAGAAAATATGCTGTGTCTCTTTCTTCAGCTTTGCTTTGAGGGAAAATGAGAACTATTAATTGTGATCTCAGAATTACTTTTTCCTAAATGTGTTCTTTGTAGTCAGCTGAGACTCTCTAACAACAAGGAGGGTTAAATAGATAATATCAAAGAGAAACACGGGTTTTCTTTGAAGGCTCAAAGCAAAGTAAATTTCAAGTTTATATTTTTCTTCAACAAGAAGGAATGGTCGATTTAAGATTGAACAGAGGTCAAGACAAAGTGCTAGCTTTTCATGTTGTGTGACTAAATTGGGATGGAAGATTAGATACAAAATAATTCCTAGAGTTGCTCTAAATTTGTGGTCTCTAAACTATGTGCCGAGGCATCCTGGCATGCTGTACCAAACTCACAAGAATATCATGGGGTATTGTAAATTTTTAAGGGAAAGACAGCAAAACTCATTACCAGCTGATCACTGATAAAGCTTGCTGTAGTAGTTCATAGTTTCAATATTAGATCATGCTACATTTCTTTTGCCGATGTCATATCTTTATGGGTTTTTGATGATTTCTAAAGTTAAAAACTTGAATGATTAGGCATTTATTTTGATCTAGAGGTGTCATGAAAAAAATCACTGAAACACTAGGAATACCACGAACAGAGAATGTTGGGGAAACTTTGCTTTCATTC
>VMDR010034529.1:0-11037 GCA_007922815.1 Macrotus californicus
AAATTACCACTTGATCAATCACAGAATCATCTATGTTATTTTTTTGTTCATATCCTTAGGAAAGCAGAAAGATGTTTCATAAATCTCAGTAAACTCTCTACTGATGGACATTTTGATATTTATACTTCAGTCTCACCTTAGTATTTTAGAAAAACATTGAAACTATGTCATTTTGCTTTCAAATAACTCAAAGTAAGTATAGCTCTCCCACTTGCATGAATAACACTTCTCCCTAAAAATGTTCATGGAATATAGATGCTTACCTGTCTGCTGGGAGAGAAAAATAGTCAATTGTGAATAGTGAGTCTGAAATCAGGATATCAGCTATAGAACATGCATAAATACAATGAGAGTTGCTGTCTGTCAGGTAGCAATCATAAGGTTCCAAAATTGCTAAAGCAGGAAACCTACCATGCCTTCTTCCTCTGTCCTTAGCAGAGTCACTTACCTCCTTCTTGTAAAATAAACCCAATAATATTACCTCTGTCTCCAAATTCATAGAACTGTGCCTGTAAATAACAAATAAGAGAAAACTTGTAAAACATCTTGAGAGATTCTTATTTTAACGTCAATCCATGTAATTTTTATCTTATGGTGCTTTCCCTGACTATAGTCACAGGCTCATAGCCAATTCTGGGTTAAGGCCTCTGTATACTAACAAGTATTAATATTCAGATGAGTAAGTGATCACCAAATAGGTTCAGCGTGTGGATGGTGCTTCTAAAATGATGTCATGCTGAGTCATGTTGGGATTTCTGAAGCCAAGGCATGGGGATGTGGAATTATAGAGACAGGGAGCACCCTGGGATTTTCCCCTGTGAGAGCGTCCATAGCCCCTCATCCCACTTTCTTAGGAGAGAAGCAATTAAACTGCCCATGAGGACATGCTGGTTATTTTCATTTTACAGATGTGTTTTTCTATTATTATGTTTCTTTTCTTGTTTTTTGATGAGGTCAATTTATAGTTAATGTATAATTTACATATTAAAATATCCACAATTTCATGTATAGTTCTAAGAATTTTGTCAAATTGGCATATTGGTATATTGGTAGTATTGGTATATTTGTATTTCCTTTGTCAAATCAAATATTCAAGAAACCACTATTACTTAAACAAATTCCTATGATCTTCTTTGGTAAACCCTTTCTCCCATCCACTGCCACTTGCAACCAATGAACAGTTTTGTCCAACTAATTTTGCCTTTGTAAGAATGTCCTTAACTCTAATCCTAGAGTATATACTCTTTGAGTCTGTCTTTCACTTAGCATTTGAGATCCATCCACATTATCACCTGTGTCATAATGAAATATTTTTATTGCAGAGCAGTATTCTATTATATAGATATCACAAATCATTTATCCTATTTCTCAGCTCCAGCCACCTCTGCCACCTAAAGCAGGAGGAGAAAAATGGAGAAACACTTGCTAAATTCCCCATAGAGAGGTGTAGGCTCACTAAAACACTGAGACCTGATCACAAGATTATATACTGTTTCCTCTCCCCTACACCACACACCACATTACTTAAGGACTATTTACAGGAGTTTCTTTTACCTGGTACATCATATCTACTTATTAAGAAAAAAAATTACAGGGTATACCAAAAAGAAGAACACAATTTGAAGAGACATCTGAAGTAGACACGATAAGGACACTGTAATTATTCAGACCGGGTATTTAAAATAACTATGATTAATATGCTAAGGGCTCTAATTGATAAAGTAGACAGCATGCAAGGACAGATGGGCAACATAAGCAAAGAGCTAGAAATCACAATACAGAAATGCTAGCCTGACACTAATAAACTTCAACACTTACTGTAAAGCTACGTAATCCAGACAATGTGGTACAGTGAAAGACTACACATGTAGATCCATGGAACAGAACAGAGAGCTCAAAAATAGACCTATACAAGCATGGTCAACTGAAGTTTGACAGAGGAGCAAAGGCAATAAGTTAGAACCACTTCTTTTCAACAAATGATGCTGGAACAACCAGACATCCACAGGCAAAAAAAAAAAAAAGTGTATCTAGACACAAACCTCACATCCGTCAGAAAAACTAACTTAATATGTACCCTAGATCTAAATGTAAATTATGAAACTATAAAACTCAGAAAAAAAGAAAAAAACCTAGATGACCTTTGCTGTGGTGATGACTTTGTAGATACAACACCAAAGGCATGATACATGAAAGAGATAATTAATACATTAGACTTCATTAATATTAAAAAGTTCTCTGTGGAAAAACACTGTCAAGTGAATGGGAAGACAAGCCACAAACTTGGAGAAAATATTTGCAAATCACATATCTGATAATGGACTGTCATTTTAAATACACAAAGAACTCTTAGAACTTAACAGTAAAAAACAAACAAACAATTTGATATAAAACAAGCCCAAGACTTTAACAGACACCTCGCCAAAGAAAATATACAGAAGGCAAATAAGAATTTTAAAAGCTGACCCACATCATATATCAGGGGAATGCAAATTAAAACAACAATGAGATATCACTATATAGCTATTAAATGTCCAAAATTCAGAACACTGACAATAAATACCACACGCTGGTGAGGGTGTGTAGCAAAAGGAACTTTCATTCATTATCAGTGGGAATGCGAAATGGAACCACCACATTGGAAGACAGTTTGGAGGTTTCTTTAAAAACTAGCCATATTCTTACCATACAATCCAGCAATTGTCCTCCTTGGCATTTACCCAAATGAGCTGAAAATTTACACCCACACAAAAACCTGAACATGAGTATTTACAGCATCTTTATTCATAATCTCCCAAACTGGAAGCAACCAAGATGTTCTTCAATGGATTAATAGATAAATAAACTGTGGTACAATTATTTAGTACTAAAAAGAAATGATCTACCAAGCTGTGAAAAGACACGGAGGAACTTTAAATGCATGTTACTACACGAGAGATGCCAATCTTAAAAGACTACATTCTGTATGGTTCCAAATATATGACATTCTGGTAAAGGTCAAACTACCCTAGAGAGAGCATAGAGAATTTTTAGGTCAGTGAAAACACTCTGTATGATATTACAATGATGGATTCAATTCATTACACACATTTATCCAAACCCACAGCATGTACAAAACCAAGAAAGAACCCTGAGGTAAGCTAAGAAATTTGGGTGATTGTTTCATCTGTTTGCAAACTATAACGTGAACATGATTCTACAAAATAGTGGAGACAGAAGCATTAATTCATTTAGGATGTGATATTTATGTGTTTCTCAATACAATATGCCAAAAGAGTACATACTTTTATTTAAAAGTACATGATTTTTTTCTCCTATTCAGAATCTTAGAACAGTTATTCAACAAAAGAAATAATTATGATTGGACAAAACTTTATGTTTCATATTTTAATTAACTTCTTAAATTATTTTAATTAAAAACTAGCAACACTCTGTTTATCTCTGACAAATTTCCCACTCCATTGTGAGTGCTCACACGGGGTACAAATATGTGCCTTTGTTCATCAGCTCATTTGTGTCCCCAGTTACTATGTATGTTTGCATTGGCATGTGGTAGGGAAAATGTAAGTGGAACAGTAGACAAATCAAATATCATTAGTAACATTTAACAAGCAGGTCCCCAAATTTCTAATACTTTCCCTTAACCTTCCCCATTCAGGTATTATGTTTCTGAATATGTTTTCTTTTTACTAGACAAAAACTTTCCAAAAGATAAGAATGTCATCTCAGGAGTTAAAGGCAGTGGTGCTTAAAAAGTAAGTTAATGATGGGAAAAGTCTGAGAGACATTAAACAATGTTATTGCACATTCTACAAGGTCAAAATCCCAATCCTGTAGAAAAGTGTGCCTTCTCAATCGCCTTCTTGATTGCACTCTTGACCTCCTTGTTCCTCAGGCTGTAGACCACTGGGTTCAGCATGGGGATGACCATAGAATAGAACACGGAAGCTGTCTTGTCTGTGTCCATGGAATGGTTGGAGCTGGGCTGTAAGTACATGAAGATGACTGTTCCATAGAATATGGAAACTGTAGTGAGGTGAGATGCGCAAGTGGACAGAGCCTTCTGGTGCCCTTGAGCTGAGTGCATCTTCAAGACGGTGACCAATATGAATAGGTAGGAAATCAATATAACCAGGAGAGCTAAGAAGACATTAAAGCTTGACAGAAAAACAAGAAACACCTCACTCGTGTGTGTATCTGAGCAAGAGAGAGCCATGACTGCTGGAACATCACAGAAAAAGTGATGAACCATACTAGACTTACAAAGGAAAAGGCTGAATATGTCCCCAACATGGAAAGAAGCATTCAGGAACCCACAGACATAGGAGCCTACAACCAGACGTGCACACACACTTGTTGTCATGGTGGTGGTGCAATGCAGGGGGTTGCATACTGCTGCATAGCGGTCATAGGCCATGGATGCCAAGAGGTAATTTTCCACAGTGGCAAAGGCTACAAAAAAGAACATCTGAGCAGCACATGCATTGTAGGAGATGACCTTATTGCCTATAAGTAATCCAGCCATGACTTTGGGAGTGACAGCCGAGGAGTAAGCAAAGTCCACCAGAGACAGGTTACTGAGGAAAAAGTACATGGGAGTGTGGAGACGAGAGTCCAAGAGAATCAGCACGATCATCCCCAGGTTCCCAACCACACTGATGAGATAGATGACAGTGAACATGATAAAGAGGGGGACCTGCAGCTGTGGGTCATTGGTTAGTCCAAGGAGGATGAAGTGTGTCATTTCTGTCCTGTTCTCCATCAGTGCTGTTTGGGAATCATGAGATGTCCTGTAGCAGTGAGAAATAAGGAAAAACAGTGACCAACAAAAAGAAAGTTGTAGTGAAATTAAAATGTATAAATACCATGTGCATTGTTTCATCAATAATTTGTCCTTCAAAATTATCTTGATCTAACATTAACAGCTTTACATATAAATGTGTGTATACAATAGATAGTATTATTATTTTCATTTTGCCATTAAGAATTAAGAATTTGAAAAGTTATGTGATATCCTACAGTTATACAACTAGCATGAAGAAGATTCAAGATTCAAGGTTGAAAACCTGTTTCAATCCAGTCAAATTCTGTATGCGTTAGCTGCCCTGCTGTCAGCATATTTAAAGGTGGCAGCAATAATAAAAATGTTGGTATGGGGAAAAGGTTGAACTACTGTTGAATCTTGTTAATTCATTTAGTTTCCTTTGTATTTTAACGAATGGTCACTTCACACTTATGCTTTTTGTTTAACCTCCAGTAGGAGACAAATTCATAGTGCACAAGATGAACTTACAACCCTATCCAATCATTTATTTTCTTTTTAATTCAACTTCTTCAGAGAAGCAGCAGGAAATTTCATAAGTATCATTAAACTCCTCACTAATGGAAGTTTTGACATTTATACTCCAGCCTCAACTCAGTGTTATTTTAAAGGTTCAAAACATTTGTTTTTGTGCTCAAACAACTCATAGTATATAGCTTCATTAATAGTGAATATGGAAATTAGCTTACCTGGCTCCTTGAAGAGGAGGGACAGTCAATCCTGAATAGTGAGTGTAAATTCAGAAATTCATCCTTAAAATAATGCATAAATAAGGATAAGCAAGCTATATTCTAGGAGTGATCAAAAGGCTCCAAGTTCTCTAAGACAGAGAAAGATAGAGGAAAAAACACTGACAAGGACCCACAACCCCGGGCTCAAGTTTTGAATCCACCATGAATTCTTACTGTTACCTTGCAGGAGTCCCTTACCGACTCCTTATCTGTAAAATAAACATAACAAAATTACTTTTCTTGCATAATTTATGGAATTGTGTCTATAAAAAGCAATTAAGGGAAAGTGTATAAAACAACTGAGTAAATGTGTACAATTTTAAAGTCACTCAATATATAATCTTTATCTTCAAGTGATTTTCTTGGCTATGGTTGCAGGTTTATAGCAATTCTTCAGTAGATGGAAAGCCTATGTTTAATGACAACTATTATCATTCAGATACATGTATGGTGATTAAAGAATCCAGCATGCAATCAGGTCACTCTAAAATGAAATCGTGTGGAGTGTTGTTGGTATTTCAGAGGACAATGAAAGGGAGCCAGGAGTAAATTATAGAGATATGGAGCTCTCAGGGAATGTGCCCCATGAGAACATCCACAGTTCCTCATCCCATCTTCTTAGGGAAGAAGCAATTAAACTGCCTATGGGGACCTGGCTGCATAGCAAGTGTGCATCATGTTTTGATAGTACTTATTATTTTTCTTTTTTTAATTTTTTAAATGCATAACTTACAAACAGTAAGATCCACACATTTTTTTTTTGTGTGTGTGTATAGTTCTAAGAATTTGGTCAAATGTGTATGGTTATATAACTACTACCAGAATCAACATAATAGAACATTTCCATCATGTATGCAAAAGCATAAGGTTCTTTGCAGTCAGCTCCTTCTCCTACCCAGTGCCTCTGGATACCATTTGATTGTTTTGTATGTGCAACTGCTTTTTTAAGAATGCTCTGTAACTCTAGCCTGTAAATGACCTGTACTCAGAAAATTATAAGGCACTGATGAAATAAATTGAAAAAGATATAAATAGGTGGAAGCACATACAGTGTTCATTGGCAGGAAGAGTTAACATCATTAAAATGTTTATGCTACCCATACCTCCACAAATTAAAGGCCATATATGAGAAACCTACAACCAATATCATTCTCTAAGGGCAAAAACTAAGCTTTCCCCCTAAGATCAGAAACAAGGCAAGGATTTCCGCTTTTACCACTTCTACTCAACTTAATATTGAAAGTTCTAGCCACAGTGATCAGACAAGAAAAAAATAAAAGGCATACAAATTGGAAAGGAGGAAGTAAAACTGTCATTATTCACAGATGACATGATAGTGTATATAGAAAACCCTATAGACTCCACAAAAAACTACTTGACCTAATAAGTGAGTTTGACAAAACAGTGGGATACAAAGTCAATATTCAGAAATCAAAAACATTTTTGACATCAATAATGAAATATCAGAAACATAAATTAGGAAAAAAACCATTTACTATAGCAACAAGAAAAATAAAGTACCTAGGAATAAACTTAACCAAGGAGGTAAAAGATCTGTACTCAGAAAACTATACAACACTGAAGAAAGAAATTAAGGAAGGCACAAATAAATGGAAACATGTACCGTGTTCATGGATTGGAAAAATTAACAATATCAAAATGTCCATACTAAAAGCATAACACAATCCCTATTAAAATACCAATGAGCCCTGGCTAGTGTGGCTCAGTGGATTGAGTGTCAGCCTGTGAACCAAAGATATGCTGGTTCGATTCCCAGTCAGGGCACATGCCTGGGTTGCAGGCCAGGTCCCCAGTAAGGGGTGTGCAGGAGGCAACCACCTATTGATGTTTCTCTCCCTTTCTTTCCCCTCTCTAAAATAAATAAATAAAATCTTAAAAAAAATACCAATGACATGTTTCACAGGTATAGAACAAATATTTCAAAAATTTATATGAAACCATAAATGACCCCAAATAACTGCAGCAATTTTGAGAAAGAAGAACCAAATAGGAGGAATCACAATACCTGGAATCAAACTATATTACAAGGTCATTGTAATCAAAACAGTATGGTAATGGCATAAGTACAGACACAGATAAAAGGAACAGAATAGAGAGCCAGAAATAAACTCATGTCTCTATGGTCAATTAATATTTGACTAAGGGGGCAGTTGTATATGCCTGTACCAGGCTGTTTTGATTACAGTCACCTTGTAATATAGTTTGATATCAGATATTGTAATCCCTCCTACTTTGTTTTTCTTTCTCAAAATTGCTGCAGTTATTTGGGGTCATTTATGGTTCCATATAAATTTCTGAAATGTTTGTTCTATACCTGTGAAACATGTCATTGGTACTTTAATAGGGATTGTGTTAAATCTATAAATTGCTTTGAGTAGTATGGACTTTCTGATGATGTTAATTCTTCCAATCCATGAGCATGGTACATGCTTCCATTTGTTTGTGTCTTCTTTAATTTCTTTCTTCAATGTTGTGTAGTTTTCTGAGTACAGGTCTTTCACTTCCTTGGTTAGGTTTATTCCTAGGTATTTTATTTTTCTTGTTGCTATATCAAATGGGATTTTTCTAATTTTCATTTCTGATATTTCATTGTTGATGTACAAAAAATGCCTTTGATTTCTGAATATTGACTTTGTATCCCGCTGGTTTGTCAAATTCACTTATTAGGTTGAGTAGTTTTTTGGTGGAGTCTATAGGATTTCCTATGTACACTATCATGTCATCTGCAAACAATGACAGTTTTGCTTCCTCCTTTCCAATTTGGATGCCTTTTATTTCTTTTTCTTGTCTGATTGCTGTAGCTAGGCAGTTGCATAAAACGGAGTAAAAATAACCTCTTCAACAAATGGTGTTGGGAGATCTGGACAGATACATGCAAAAAATTAAACTAGACCACCAACTTACACCATATACCAAAATACAATCAAGCTGAATAAAAGACTTAAAAATAAGCCATGACACCATAAAAGTTCTAGAGAAAAACATAGGTAGGGAAATTTCACACATTCCATGCAGCAGTATTTTCACTGATGTGTTCCTGAGGGCAAGGGATATAAAGGAAAGAGTAAACAAATGGGACTTCATCAAAATAAAAAGCTTCTGCACAGCTAAGGAAAACATCAGCAAAATGAAAAGGGAACTAAACATATGGGAAACCATATTTGCCAATGCTATCTCAGACAAGGGTTTGATCTCCAAAATATATAAAAAACTAACATGACTCCACACCAAGAAGACAAACAATCCAATTTAAAAATGGGCAAAGGACCTGAACAGACACTTCTCTAAGGAGGACAGAGGACCCGAAGTCATATGAAAAAATGCTCAACATCACTAGCGATTAGAGAGATGCAAATTAAAACCTCAGTGAGATACCACCTCACACTGGTCAGAATGGCCATCATTAACAAATCAACAAAAAACAAGTGCTGGCAAGGTTGTGGAAAAAAGGGAACCCTAGTGCACTATTAGTGGAAATGTAGACTGGTGCAGCTACTGTGGAAAACAGTATGGAATTTCCTCAAAAAACTTAAAAAGGATCTGTCTTTTGATCCAGTGATTCCATGGCTGGGATTATACCCTCAGAATCCTGAGATACCAACTCAAAAGAACCTATGCACTTCAATGTTTATAGCAGCATTATTTACAATAGCCAAGTGCTAGAAACAGCCTAAGTGCCCATCAGTAAAAACTGTGGTACAGTTACATAATGCAATACTACACAGCAGAAGGAAAGAAGGAGCTCCTACCCTTTGTGACAGCATGGATGGAACTGGAGAGCATTATGTTAAGTGAAATAAGCCGGTCAGTGAATGACAAATATCATATGATCTCACCTCTAAGTGGAACCTAATTAACAAAACAAACAAGCAAGCAAAATATAATCAGAGACATTGAAAGAAAGAACAAACTGACAGTAACCAGAGAGGAGGTAGGAGGGGGACAATGAGGGACAGAAGGGTAAGGGCCCAATCAAGGAACATGTATAAAGGACTGACCCATGGACATACACAATGGGGTGGGGATTGACTGTGGATCAGAGGGGCTGGGTGGGGCAGAGGAGAGCAAGAGGGCAAAAATTGGGACAACTGTAACTGAACAAGAAAAACAAGAAAAAATGTAGTTTCTTATTCACAACAGTCACATTTGAATGGCTTAAGAACCACATGTTACTGGCAGACACTACGTGGGATGGGAGGTAACAATATTTTTCAAACATTAATAATTGCCATAAGTTAAATAAATCAGATATGCTGTTCATCTATGTACATTATAAGGGGAGACCCAAAAAACCCAGAATTATCTTCTGGAGGGTGGATCCCTTGTAGTACAGGTTTCTCCCTGCTAGGTGGGTGTTCTAGGACCCATCTGTATCAGTGTGACAGCTGGCCTTGTGAGAGGCTATGCTCGGCTTCAGTGAAATTTTTTTGACTCTTTCAATGCATTTGCCCATTTCATAATGGGTGATTTATGAGTTTACCTGCACACACCACACTGAGTAATCAGCAGTTTTTGTCCCAAAACGGCATCATCCCCATGTCCCACTGCCCTATTCTCCTGATCTCACCCTGAGTGACACTTTTTTGTTTCCCCGGATGAAAAAATTCTCAAAGGGAAACATTTTGGAAGAGGTGAAACAAAAAATGGCAGAAGCACTAAAAGGTATCCAAATTGACTAGTTCAAAAACTGTTTTGGGCAGTGGAAAAAATGTCTTGATAGGTGTATTGCATGAAATAGAGAGTACTTTGAAGGTCACTGAGGTTTGAATATGTAAGAATAAATACACAATTTTTTATAAATAAATTCCAGGTTTTTGGGTCCCCCGTTGAACACCTTAATAAAAACAGCGTGGGTGAGGGGAACAACATGAATTGCTGAAAATACATCTTTGTGTTATTCAACATAACCAACCTCAACATACCAAACTATGTCCCTGTGTGCAGTTTGATTGCTTCTTCTTTAGGTAAGAACTGACTGCTCTCACAGGGGACTTGTTCCCCCAAGAGCAGCATGCCTGTACAATTTTCTGCTGGTTCCCCTCTGAAATCTCAGTATGACTCTGCACGAGATTATTTAAAGGAGACTGGACTCTGAGCAGATCCAGATTGATCACCATGTATTCAAAAGAATGCTAATCCTTTTCTGGTCCACTCGCTGGCCTTTCTTCCAACTATTTGCAGAATTCTTTAAAGACAGTAAATGAAAATGCCTATGATAAAAATTATATCTATTCATTCTGAAAGAATAACTCCTTACTAAGGTCTTTTATAGACCCAGCTTTATTTGCTATTCACAGACACAATACTGGAAATTATATGGGACAGATAATTTTATTATGTCTATATTACAAATAAGGAGACTTAGCTCAGCAGAAGGTAAATAACTTTTTCAAATATGCAGAATAAAATCCACGGTAGATGAAAGACTTAAAACAAGGCTTCCTAGTTCCATGTTAATGATCT
>VMDR010034530.1:0-11182 GCA_007922815.1 Macrotus californicus
AAAGTTTCTATTTTCTAAAAAATATCTTTGTCTCTAAATTGATGTTCTTTGATCAGACATCTTTGTTATACCTTCCTTTGGTTCCTTAGATGTAGTTTCTTTTAGTTCTTTGAACCCATTTTGTTTGTAATTGCTGACCTAAAGTCTTTGTCTACTAAGTCCACACTCTGGGTATGCTCCGGTACATTTTCTGCTGGCTCTTTTTTTTCTTGTGTATGTGCCATATTTTCCTGTATTCTTTCATTTCTCATAATCTTTGTGGAAAACTAGATATTTAGATAATATAGTCTTTCAATTCTTGTATCAAATTCCTCTGTCTCCCAAGGTTTGTTTTTGTTGGTATGTTGTTGTAGTTGTTGTTTTCTTGTTGGTGCTTATTTACTTAGTAATTTTCCTAAACTAATTCTGTAGACGTTGTGTCCTCTACTGTGTGTGGCCTCTGAGTTGAGTTCTCTGATAGTGTGTGTGTATGTGTGTTTAAGTTATTGTTTTTGCCTGTCAGTCTGGCTTCTTAGGTGTCAGAACTGGAGTCAGTATAGTTTAATGGTCAGCCAATGATGGGTTAGATTTTCTTAAATGCCTTGCCTTACATCTCTATCTTTGCCAAAGCAGTATGAGAAGGTTTACCCTCAAACTTGAGGTAGTTTAGAAGACAGCCTTAGCTTTGACTTCCTGTTTACGTAGAACCTCAAAGTCAACTCTTTTTTTTCCCCATGTTTTTCTTGGGCTTTCTCATAATCTTTTAGACCCCCAGAAATATGTTGAAACTTTCTAAATGTTCTTATGGCTGTGTAGATATTTGGATTTCCTTTTAAATTCCCAGCCAACCTCTTGTTGGCCTCAACTGAAAACACAACCTTAGGTAGCTGAATTGTTTCTAGGAATTACTATTGTTTTGGTAACAACCTGGAAGTAAGCTTCCTCCTCTTCCCTACTTCCACTGAGCTGAGCTCTGCATCAAATCACAGGCAATTATGCTGTGAGACTAGATTTCCCAGGGAGCTGTAAGTTTGGTTAAAACACTGGCTGCATTCTGGGGACTGTGCTTTTAAGGAAGCTCTAAAATAGGTGCTATGGGGAAGGGTGTATAAGGGGACTAAATGGTAATGGAAAAAAGTACAATAAAGATTAAATAAAAAACCAACCCCCTCCCCCCCACCATAATTAAATAGGTCTGATCTCTTTGTTGTCTGCAATGCTGTTGGCTTTTGAAAACTATGCCTCTGAGCTAGGAAGGGAGAGAGTATGTGAATAGCCCCAAGTTCAAACTGGACAGACCCTCCTCTCTCTTTCTTCTCTGAGTTTTAGTAGCTTGTCTTGAACAGATTATTTTCAGGTTTTGTGGTTTGGGTTAATGGATGAAACTTTAAAAATGATTAGCTGTTGTTGCTCTGCCTGTATTTTTGTTGTTTTAAAGGAAGAGTAGGGTCACCAGGGTTCTCATTCTGCTTTTTCAGAAGTTGGTCTTCTCTTATACAGTGTATCAAACTGATTTACCATTTCATGTAATTAATCTATGACATGCTTTAAATTTACAGAGCATACAGGAGGTCTACTGCACACACTCACAGCTGGATGCAGAGCTAGCATCGCAGGTCATGACAGCCCATACTAGGCCAGAAAACTCTGACACTTGTAGTGATGTCTAAAACATATGCCCGCAAGATCTCATTGCTTTGCTTTACAAGGAATTTCTCAGTGGTAAGAGGTAGGCAGAAAAAAGCAAAAGGTGACTGTTGGGAACACACTGGTGATTGGATCACCTATCCCTGACTGTCACCCTGGATAGTTTTGTTTAACTATTGCTGTATAACAAACTATACTCAATAAAGTGGCATAAAACAACAACCATTTTGCTAATGTTACAACGTTGTGGGCCAGAAATTCAGTCAGAGATCAGCTGGGCTATACTTCTTTACCACACAAGTAACTCAGTGTTACTCAGCAGCTGGCTGGGCTGATACGGGTGTTCAAAATGACATTATTAAAAGTCTAGTGCCTTTGTCAGATAGCTTTAAGGCTAGACTCTGCTGAATCACTCTGTATTTCTATCCATGAAGTCCCAGGATTTCTTTATGCGGTCCCTCCTACAAAGCAGGCAGACTTCTTACTTCATAGACCGGAGGTTCTCAGAGAATAAGGCTAATTCTTTTAAGAGTTAGGCCCCAAATTGGTATATCACTTCCACTGTCTATTGGTCAAAGCTGTCAAGGGGAGGTGAAATAAAACCCACCTTTTGAAAAGAAGAATTTCAAAGAATTTGATGTCATCTTTAATCTGCCACACAGGCCAGGTTTGTTTGAAAAATGAGACACAAAGAAGTTAGCAATTTTCTGGGCTTGGGACTGAGCACATCCCTGTGAATCTTTCATCATAAAGGGCCTCTGAGACATCCCTAATCAACCTGAAAATTTGGCTTCTTGAGTCAGACATTTTCCTGATTCATTGAGCGTGACGGTGGCATCACCTCTGGAGAATTACTAAAACAACAACACTGGGACGAAGCCTGCACTTTTCAAAGACATAAAGGGAAAGAGTTATCCAGAATTTGAAGAGATCCAAAGGTGATGTTCTCCTAACTCTCTTCTAAGAATCAGGTGCATTCCTTGCTGACACATAATATTGATGGGAATGATATTTCTTGTCCCCTAATAGGCCCAGTAGCAAAATCTCCCTGGCTCAACTCTTAGTGTAACAAAGCCTGTAGGAGGTGGTTTCATTTCCTTAGTACGACTTTGTTGGCTTTTCTTAAGGCCCCATCTTTTTTGTTCACACACCTGTCTGGTGCTGCCCCAGGGCACTTTGTCTGGATTAGCTTGCAAGTTTTGTTCATTGCAAAACTCTCAACCCTCTTTTCTTTTCTAATCTAGGGAATCTTATCATGAACATATTCACATCTTCCTAATCCTCAAAGTGTAAAAGGGCTGTAAGCTTCCCCTCTATTGAGTAATTCCAGAGAGGCACAGACTTTGAAACAAAAGTAGAAGTTGCTGGATTGTCTTGTAGGGGAACAGTTATCCACCTGACAGCTCCCACTTTTTGATCATTAATACAAAAGGCTGTCTTTAACCCCCATTCGGGACAGTAGAACCAGTTTCACAAAGGGTAGTTTTTTGTGCGGTAAGAAGGAGGTAGATCTCTGAAATACAGGAAGCACATTCCATTTCTTACCCACCACTGAATCTTTCACTCATCAGCAGTGATTAATCCTCTCAAGGGTATGATGATAATAACACGTGTACTAGAACAGAACAAAAAATATCACAAATGTGATATTAAATAGTAGATTTTGTTTAATATCAGACTTCTATATTGAAGGCATTGTACTCTATATTGGGGATATAATGGAAAACAAAATAAATATGCCTCCTAAAACCACAGAGTTGACATTGTAGTGAGAAAATAACCAAATAATTGAAATAATGTGTGTATTGCTATAAAATATTGTGTTTCAAAATCAAGGAAATTGAATCTGCAAGAGTACATAAAATGAACTTCATCCAGACTAGAGGTGGGAAAGGTCATGTAACAAGTTAAATGAAATCCGAAGGAAGAGTAAGATGAATCAGATGAAAAAGAAGAGCATTCCAGGTAGAAGCAATAATATGTACAGAGGATCTGATCCAGAAGAAAAATGGCACTAAAAGGAGGCCTTTGTGGCTGAGGTACAAAGAACAAAGATCAGGTTGAAGAGAAAGGGGTATGCCTCATCATGTACAGCCTGTGGTAAGTATTTCATTTACATCATAAATAAAATGAGCATCCACTTAAGGGATTTATGCTTAAGACTGGTATAATTAAAAACCACGTTTAGAGAAAAAAATCTGTCTAGCTGGAATTTGGAAAATGGATTCGATTGGTGCCAGAGTGGCTCTTGAGAAGACCAATGAGAGCCCTGGCTGGTGTGGCTCAGTGGATTGAGTATGGGCCTGAGAACCAAAAGGTCACCGGTTCGATTCCCAGTCTGGTCAGATGCCTGGGTTGCAGGCCAGGTCCCCAGTTGGTGATGTTTCTCTCCCTCTCTTTCTCCTTCCTTTCCCCTCTCTCTATAAAGTAAATAAATAAAATCTTTAAAAAAAGAAAAGACCAATTAGAGATAATATTTTTTCCTGAAGATATGAATGAATTAAAATCAATACAGCCCTGGCTGGTGTGGCTCAGTGGATTCAGCACCGGACTGCAAACCAAAGGGTCACCAGTTCAATTCCCAGTCAGAGCACATCCCTGGGTTGCAGGCCAGGTCCCCATTTGGGGGGCACACAAGAGGCAACCACATATTGATGTTTCTCTCCCTCCCTTCCCCTCTCTCTAAAAATAATAAACAAATAAAATCTTAAAAAAAATCAATAGAGATTGACAGGATAAGGTAAGGAGATCAAAATGTTAAACATTGCTACAAGAAAGTTAATGGCGGTTCCATTCATTTAAAATTTACTTGATGCTAGACTGGATACTGTGGATATATGGAGACAAGGAAAGTGTTAAATGACTGCAAGATTTCTATTTTGAGCAAGAAAATAAATGGTGACCCATTCTTTGAGACGGAGAGCGCTGGCCGGGAGCTGGACTGAAGCAATGGTCTCCCTTGGGTGAGTTGTCTTTGTGACACTGAAGTGGACAGGTTAGATGAGTTAAATGAACATGTGTTGAAATAGAAAGAGAGGGTTTGACCTGAAATGTAAATTCAAGAGTCATTAAAATGGAAGAGATAACCGAAGCCATGGACATGGCAAGGTTGGCCTGAAAAAAGTACACAGTGGACGAGGGAGCACTTAAAATGGAAACACATTATTAATGAGTATTTTAGCTTGAGATTACAAAAGAACAGAGAAGAACAACAGATAGAAAAGCATGAGCTCTCAGAAGGAAAGGAAACAAAATGTTTCCCCCCCAAAATGTGGACAACAGTGGCCAATAGGCTCAGCTCATAATTCATGTAAAAAGAAAAGTGATTAAGTCCCTTGGATTTAGTCACATAAAGATAATTTGGTAACTAACAGGAACAGTTGCTAAAGAATGATTGAGGTGACCTGACAAAACAATAAAAAGCAAAGAATTGGAGACTGTTTGTATAACAAAAAATTTAACATTGGCTACGAGGAGGAGAAATGTAATAGTTAAGAGAATTGTTGCATTTCAAATAGTAGTTTCATAAATTTTAATGTTTCAATAGTTAATGAGATGGATTTATTGGAAGGCAGAAGTTCAATAGAGAGGAAAAAGATGAAATAACTGATAGTATAAGACTCCTAGGAAGATGAAGATGAGTGTCAATGATGGGAAGAAGAACATCCTCTGCAAGTCAGTAGAGACGATAGAAAACATGGTTAGATCTGTACAATTAAGAGCAGAAATTTGAATAAATGCTAAGTGACTTCAATTTTCTCTGTGAAGTAGGTGGCAAGGTATGTGTGGAGTTTATGTCTAAAATATTTGTGAGGAAAAGCAAACCAACCCAATTAATGTCCAAGAGTTGTTGGGCACTGCAGATTTTCTATGGAGGTTGCTGATCATGACTTTGTAATGATGCCAATGTATCGTGGTTTATGAATTTCTCCAGTTTCAATTGTATATACTTGGATGTAAGGTAGAGAAAAAATATTGTCAGCTTCATCTTGAGTGGGTGTATTGCAAGACAGGTGTGACAAAATCACAGGAAAGCAAGAGACTTTGTGGTATTTGCAAAAGTGTTATTAAAATGTTGAACTATGAAATCTAAACTAGATTAAGGATGGAAGTGAAGAAAATAGATGACTGATGGGTTAGAAGAATTTACAAAGCAATTAAACTGGATTTCCTGATGATTTTTACAAAAGGAAGTAATTTAATAAGCAAGCTGGAATGAGAGAAGGTATCGATCAAAGAACACAAACCTTGATTTAGTGATTTGTGAAGATGTGTTTGTCTATTTTTTTTTGTTTGTTTAATTACTCACTGACTTTGGGATAGAGGGCAGGTGAGTTGTATGGAACTGGAGAAGGTGTGCGGGGGATTGGTGTTTGGAATTTATGGGATCTGCTTTCTTTCATATATGGTAATCTTATAAAGGGAGAAAGAGAGGTGAGAAGATGCCTCCACATTCCCTACTCATAAGTAAAAAACATCAGAATCATAAGGTCCCCTTTTCAACCTACACATACCCTACAGACACTGGAATGCACCCACACCAAGCTCCAAGGATAAATGGCTTGCTTTCAGATCCTCTTTCCTCAAATTCTCCACGGAGAATCACTGGTTTAACTGAGTCACCATTACTGAGAGTGATAGTCTTATTCCTCAATAATGTTGAAAAGGAAAGAAAGGGTCAAGAACTCCTACAGTACATCAAAATGTGAAAGAGAAAAGATGCTCAAGTACATTTTTTTTAGACAAAGTCACCTGCCCTTACAAGTCTGTATCTGCCACACATAGAATAGTACATTGCATCCAATAAATGTTCAACAAACATTTCCTGAATTACATTTCAGATTACACTGACAATAGAGCTGGCAATTAAGATCTCTCCCCATTCCTGCCACCACCACTTGTTTTTCTAATGTTAGCAATTTTAAAAAAACAAACATAAAAATCATAATTCTGAGTCATTCCAGCAATACATCAACCAGTGTTCTTCCACCACATTTATTTCTCGTGTCTCTAGCAACCCTGGGTTATCTTCTTGGCCTTTGCATATCCCATTATGATCAGTTGTTCAGCCTAAGCCTTCAGGTGCATGTTCTCAGTCTCCAGGCTATGTGTTTCTCCCCCCTTGCTTCAAGAAAAATTCTGATCTCCTCAATATCTCTTATTTCTTAGCTGAAGTGAAACTCTGATCAACCTAAATTATACTAGGCTGCAATTGCCTGATACCTTTTATTAAAATCTGCTGGAGATATTCTTATTTTTATAAAGGAGGTATAGAAAGAAGGAAGGAAGGAAGACAGGAAGGAAGGGAGGGATAAAGGAAATAAAATGAAGTAACAATATGAGCCTGAAGTCACAGAGAGTCAATAGAGATGGACTTTCCTGAAAAATGTTTTTATTCATTAGGCTATTACAGTTGTCCCAAATTTTCCCCTTTTGCTGTCTCCCACCCAGCCTCTCCTCACTTCCTTATGCAATCTCCCCTCCTTTGTTGGCGTCCATGGGTCATGCATATAAGTTCTTCAGCACCTCCATTTCCTGTACTTGCTCTTAACATCCCCCTTCCTATTCTGTAAGTACCAATTTGTACTTCTTAATCCCTTCACCTTCCCCCATGCCCTCAGACTTTCTTGAAAATTTAAGAATAGCAATCTGAAGAATAGGACCCACAATGAGATAAACATCTACAACAAATAAAGGTGAAGGAATATGATCTGGTCAAGTTGAAGCAATATATCTGAAATCATGAAGAAACAAAACTGTATCTCCATTTTGCCAGCTTTCCTTGTATTGTTACATCACTGATTGGAAGCTTTCTCAGTGGACTAGCCAAGCTTTATACATCCTATCAGCACCTCTGCCACAGTATGCAAGACATGGTAGTTAATAAGTAAATGTTTAATTGGAAAAAAATAATAAAGCTTATCAAATTTCTGATGTAGGAAATTCTGCCAGATATTTAGAGACGGTAAACACTGGTATACTTACCTCAAACTTTGCAGGAAAGTTACAGCTTCAAAGAAAATAGGCTTGAAAGTTTATATAAATAAAATTTACAAAGTCTAGGTCAACCCTGTGAGTGATGTACTATTGCTTTCTCCATTCTATGGTTAAGGAAAGAGGGACGCACACAGTGATTAAGTAACTGGCCCCAGGTTCACAGATCGCAAATGGTGGGGCGAGGATTGGAATCTTATGATTTTAACGTCTGAAGAGTTTACGTTCTTAATTAGTGCACTAGAAGGCCTCACATTCAAGTATGTTTTATTCATAGACTTTGGTGCACTGTGGCTCAGTGAGTCATTAATTAGGTACTTTGTTTAATATAACAAGTACATATATTTGAAAAAACATCTGTCCAGTCTCTCAGTTATTGGAAGGAATGAAGAGTGGTAGAGATCTACCAATGGGAATAAACCGAGTGCTAAATTGAAATTAGAATTTTGTCCTCATCATCACGGACATTTACACAAAGCTTTACACGTGTTATCTCATTTAATCCTTGCAACAAACCTCTGAAGTAAATATTTTTATAATGTCTTCATTCTGCAAATAAAGAACCTGAGACAGAGAGAGATTGCATAACTTTTTCAACATCACCCTGCTTGTAACTGGCAGACCCAATCTCAGGGAGTCTGACACCAAAGTATAGACTGTTCCCTAATAAAGTACACCATTTCTCCAATAAAAACTGCCAGGTAATTGCAACGGCCCTTGCAAAACACGTAAATGTACCAGAGTGTTCTCAGGAGAGCTCGGACTTCTGTGTTATAACATCGCTAATCTGAGTCACCTGAATAAAGACTTTTTTTTTGCCAGTAATGCTTGAGTGCAGAAGGAATTACGCTTATTATAAATTGATATGTTTTCACCAGTAAAAAAAATTTTCCAAGTAAAAGTCTCATGTCCCTGGGGGAGGAGGAGGGACAAGGTACTAACAATGATGCTGTAGACAGAGTCAATATTCAACAGCGCTCAGTGAACTAGTGATCCTTAAGAAGACATGTGGTGCTAGAAAGAAAAGGGTAGTGAACAGAAAAGATAACTCATGACCACACAATCACAGCTCTGTGTCTGTGCATGCGTCAAAAGAAGATGAGAAAAAGATGCACTGTGATTGATGATTATGGGAGAAAAACAATCTTGAAAACTCTCAAGTGCTGCATCTTCTTCATCTGCCTTCTTCTATGCCCAGCAGAAGCTCACTGAGGTTCCCTACCTTCAATGACAATGAATCACACAGACAAGGTAGATAATCTATCACCTTCTGTTGGCAGCCAGTAAAGGATGATCTGTTGAGAGGTTTAATTTCCCAAGCTCCTGTATAAAATCAATCTCAAAGAAATGTTTCATTGATCATATTTAGGACCAGTTGAAAATTACAAAGTATTTTGTTGGCAGAAGCTTTTCCTGAAACCATAGAAACTGAAGGTCTTCAATTTGTTTCTTCGAAAGATGCTCAGGAGTTTCATAAAGGTAGCATCAGAAATTTCACACAGACTCTAGAGTTGGATTTCAACTGGTAGCAGTATTATGTAATTACTGAATGAAGGGAGAGCAACATATAGATATTAAAAAGAAAAGTGATGAGGGCTTGGAGGAATTTTATGAAATGATTATAACAGTTTCATCAGCTCTGTTTGCCAAAATTATAATATTCAAGTAGAACTAAAGGGTTTCCAGAGATCCTGTGGGTTTGACTAGTTTTTCTTTAGATGACTTGACACTTTCATGAGGTCTTCTCTTTCAAAGTATCAGTCAAAGCCATGTATGATCCTGGCAGTACAGCAGTGAAAGAGAGGTACAGGTCTAGCTGCAGCATGCTAAAATCATCTGATTATGGATATGTTCTGTTACTACAAGATGCTGAGTAGACAGTGACTAGCTGTTCACCAACCCATTTACTCTGCTGCCTGCACGAACAGCAAGGCTTCCTCTCTCAGCTTGTCCTGCAGCTCTGCTTGGCCCTGTGAGTTCTAACCAGGGATACTATTTAAAAAAAAAAAAAATTTATGGTGGTTTCTGTTGCTACTGTTGGAATTTATTCAAATTGTATTTTTTAAATTAAAAATTACACACACACACACACACACACACACACACACACTATATCCACATTATACAAATTTAGCTTGGAAAAAAGTTCAAAAGAATGTAAAAGAAATCCCCAGAACTAGCTATGGCCAATAGTAAGAAAATGTATTTCCACGCATCTCTATGCAGATAGAGAAAGAGAAAGAGAGATCCTTTCTCGCTTGCTACTTCTGGTCCCTGGATTACCCGATACAACCTCCAGCCACCTCAGCTTGCTAGGAGGCTAAGTTACTAATCTAAGGGCTTGGGTCCAGTTGACTTGGCAATGCTTCCAGACCTTTCTCTTTTGTTGTTGTCATTTGCCCTCTGATTTGTGCTCTATACTCAACAACTTCCTATCATAGTAGAGGAGGACTTGACATTTTTAATTCATATCCCTCTCATAATCTTGCTCCCCTTCTCCAAACATCTATATCACAATTTTCACATAATTTTCAATTTGGCTTTTACCTTATGACAACCAAATGTTATTCACTACTAGTCAATTAGTGTCTTATGATTATTGTTTACATCTTGTATTTTTTCTGTGAGTAGACTAATTCTCTAATATTTTCATCTGGAAATATTATACACATAACATATTGCAACATACTATGTTATATATGTATATTATGTACATAACATACTACAAGATTTTCTTTAACACATCTGTCAGATTCTCTCATTGTTTCTGTCTGATCAAACTAATCAGATAACCCACCAATTTCTTTCTCCCACCAGCTTGAGTCTGCCCACTCCTTACATGCATATGCACACATACAACACCAGAGTAGCCTATTGTTCCAGCAAAGAAGTTTATTAAACCTCCTGCTGGAGGAAAGAACATTATAAAGGAGAACACAGACAGCCTTACCAGGGACATAACAGCTCAGGAAAGAAACCTGAGAGGGGGTTATTTATAAGACTTTTGAATGTGGGCTAGAATGGTTTAAGGTTGGGAATTTACCAGGGTTGGACAATATGGGCGAAAAATTGATTAGAACAAGAGATAATGCTGTTTAAAGTGAGTCTAGGTAAATATTTTGTTGTTTGGTTAATTAGAGGTTCTCTTTCTCTCTCTCTCTTTTAATTGAAGAGCTATTTATTTGTCCAGATGAAAAAAAATAAATATTTGCATAGGCAAATTGGTTTCCAGGAATTTCCAGAAGTCAACAATGACATTATTAGTTTTATACCTTATCTTCCTGGGCAATTAAAAAAAGTTCTTTTGATGAGGTGGAGGGTGTATCAGTTCTTAGTCCTGATAATTAAACTAGGGAGACATACATGGCTTCAATATTTCCCTCAGTCTCTCCCTCCCTTCCTTCCTTCTTTTTTCTTTTTGAGAACTTTAAATGCCTAAAAATGTTTTTATGCTACTTTCATGTTTGATTGCTAGATTGGCCAGGTATATAATTCTAGACTAACACCATATCCTCCAGAATTTTCAAGTCAATGTTCTATTGTCCTACCAGTTCCAGTGTTG
>VMDR010034531.1:0-11037 GCA_007922815.1 Macrotus californicus
GAAAGTTCTCAGCCGATTTCTATGCATGCTTCCTACTGACAGTGAGCCCGTAACACATGGCTGCATCAGACAACCAGTTCAGACATGACATTGGAAGTTACGTAGCTCAACAGTCTCAATGTCCAGAAGGAAAAAGAGAGGTCCAGTTAAGACACACACAGTTACACCATTCTCTCCATTATTATGTACTGTCCCTTTAATCCAAATAAACCAGAGTTATTATTACTCTTTTATTAACAATTAGCAGCAGTTGTGAAGAGCATGGAGGAGCTCCTCAAGGAACTCACAATCCAGTTGGAAATATTAACCTGTAATAGCAAACAATAAAGCAACACTTTTCTAATAGATATAATCTGCAAAGAGAACACAATAGAAGTAATGAATTATTCAAGGGATTAAAAAAAAAGTGAAGAACCAGAAAAGAAGAGTGGGAGTTTATCAGGCAGAGAAGTGGGGAAAGGCAGTTCAGATGAGAAACCATATCTGGGAAGGCCCCTTTGGGGGGACCCTGGCAGTATTACCCAATAACCAGTGATCCCTGAGAGGTGCTTCAGACTGCTGAGCTAATTCCCAAAACGGAATAAATAAAACCACTACTTGTTAAGTTACAACTTCCTCTGCTGTCTCTCATAACTTAAATTAGGGGTAAAAATTTTTATGTGGTGGATTGGAGAAGAAACTGGGGTTAGTGAGACCTCGGATTCTAGTACTGCTTTAGTTAATACTTGTGTGGAGCTGAGGAATTACATTGCTAGGTCCTCATATTTCCTAGATTTAAAGTTGAACCAA
Organism: Macrotus californicus; assembly: GCA_007922815.1. Lineage (NCBI taxonomy): Eukaryota > Metazoa > Chordata > Mammalia > Chiroptera > Phyllostomidae > Macrotus > Macrotus californicus. The sequence goes on from VMDR010034531.1 coordinate 790, forward strand.
ATCGTACTTAATCACTAAGGTATTTGTGCCTAGTTTTTGGTACAGTGCCCACCTAAGAGGGTGTACTCACAAACACTCGCATTAGTGACATTTCATTTACCATTGGAGAGAGGCAACTCGGACCATGACACGCAATCACATACTAGAACATGCACCCACTCTTAAAAATCAGCGTTCAAGGCCACAGAATAAAAAGAATGTCCAGATGCCTGAGAGAATCTGTAGGACTGTGCCTGACAGAGTAGCTGTTATGTAATCGATTAATATTAGCAAACACTTTGAATATCTTAGATAAAATCTTTGTAAGTTCTAAGTAGAATTTCATTTCATCTAACTCTACAATCAAAACATTATCGCTAGTGTTTCTAATCATAGCAGTCTGGAGCTATATTACTAAAAATAGAAGAACTGCTTCCCATTGCCATTTAGCCTAAAGCAGATATGCATAAGGTGAGTTTCCCTGCGTGGAGCTACGTACAATATCTAAAATTAATATGGACCCTAGGTGCAGAGCAATTCACAGAGAAATACCCTCACATTTTCTTATAAGCATTCCTGAATTCTTAACAGTAACCTGAAGATATATTTTAGTACACTAAGTGAAAATTGAAGGCCTGTTCGTTCTGAGGCAAAATCTGTTATAATCAAAAGATAGCACATACTAGAGAATGTTCATTTTCTTATCACATCTCCTACAGCAAGATGGTTCTCACACTGCCTTTGAGACCAGACAAAATTTGCCATATGGAATTATTCAAATAACATTTATTATATGCAATGTTCTCATATTCTCATATTCATTTAATAAAAATGAATTTCCTTCCTTCCTGCTTTGCTAAGATTACAAGAGTCTAGAAAACTATGTAACAAAATGGCCTTCCCATTTGTCTGGTTTCTGACCCTCTGCACCAGAGAACATATATTAATTTATCTCTTAAATTAGTATCCTCTTCCTGAGTCAAAAGGCCCTTTGTAATAGACAATGGGTTTTTCTTAAAATAAAAGTGGAATTGCTTTAATATATGAAAAAAGTTTTTTTTTCCCTTCTCACATTCTTAAGTTATCAGGAAGGTTTATAGTTGAAAGAGCGAGAAAGAAAAGACTATTTCTCTGGAATCAAAAGCAATAAGCCAATAAGTCACCTTTTGTGAATTCATTTTGACTTTTTAAACACAGTGTTAAGAGGTTCTGTTGATTTTTCTAGAGTAAATAACCAATAACCTCTTTGTCTATATTAAAGGACCTACTTTCTAAGAAGTCAGAAGGAAGTAGCAGTTAGATATTTTGCTTAGAGACTTGGAGTCCATCCAGTCTGCAAATAGTTTACCAAAAATCTGTTCAGCTTTTCTTCTTGGGAACAGTGAAAGAAGTTTCCTAGCTCCTCCTACATTTAGGAGTGGCTAAGTGGCTGCATTTTGGTTAAAAGAATGTAAATAGAAAAGATGTCACTACTTCCAGCCCTGGGCTGTAGAATTTTTCTATGTGCGGTCCTCACTTTTTCACCCAGTTCGATACTGGCTGAGTGAAAACTCTGAAACAGCCTGGAGCCAAAACGTACAAGAGGCCCAGGTCTCCAAAGGATTACAGTTCAGGAACAGTTCACTTGAGAATACACAGGCAAACACAGGAGCACACGCACCAACACAGGGGCACATGCGTGGACACATACCCTAGCACCGCCACAGCAATCTACGTGAGTCTGACAGAACGGCAGGAGAAAATTTGTTGGCGTAAGTCACTGAAACATTCGGTTTGTTTCTGTGGAAGACCTTAGTGCTGCTCACAAGTGTTTCTCTTCTTTTCCAAGGTGCATGAGAAAAATGTCCTTTCCTTCCTCATTAAAATCCACTGTGACCATGTGAGTTGCTTTGGCCAATGACCTTGGAGTAGAACCACTGTGGTGCCCTTCATGACAGTGTATTTAGCTGCTGGTGAACAGTCCCCAGAGAAATAAAACAATATTCCATTAAGTCCCTGAGATTTGTGGGTAGCATGTTACTTCTGAATTACCAGTGTATCTGATTGCTGAAGTTTGTTTCAAAAGGCAGCCAGCCCTGACTGGTACAAGGCCCACGACTAACTCCTGAGATTCAAGATGGCTGAATACATCTTGTAAAATGAATGATTTTACCCTGAGAAAGGTAGTATTCAGAATATGAAATTGATCAGCGATGTAAATGCATACAACCTGCTTACCTATTGTAAATGCACTTCATTTGTAGAACAGACTGCTTTTCCAGACACAAAGCAACTGATTTGTCGATGTCGTTATCACTTAATTATAGCAATAGCAAACTTCTAGTTCATTTCCCAGTTTAATTCTATATTCTCATCAAATCCAATGCCCAGGCCATCACAAAATAAATTTAATCTGGTTATAGTGTCTTGTTCTTCCCTACTTTCCATCCTTCACTTCAAGCCTTCAGCAGGATCTACTTGGTCTTCTCATGTTTCCAAAGACTTTTGTAATATATCTTTTTTTACTAGGAAAAGGTTTTAATGATGGTGTCTGTACAGCAGCGACATCAGGAAGAAGAAGAGTAGGTGCCCATGGTGTGACAGGATTATCAGAGGACAGGTTGGAATTGAATACAGAGTTCTGGCGGCTTCCATGCTTTCCTGTGCACCGATAGCTCCAGGCCTCCACCTCCTTGGCCTCCTCCTGCATCATATAACCTGCTTAGAAGTTGCAAAAGGAACTACAATGTCCTTTACCACCTTGCTTTTGCTCACGGAATTCAGCCTGTCTCGACTGTAGCCTATCTTTTGTTTTCTATCTTCATCAGCACTCTGATTTTCCAGACTCAGCTCAGGGGTCCTGACTTGCCTGGAAACCGTGGTGGAGCTGGAGTCTCCCCTTCTGTGGACCCCTGACACCGTGTGCATAACTCTGATCAGGAGCTATCACAATGATAACATTTGTGTGTTGTCTGTCTTCTCTTCTACTTCCTTACTAGAAACTCCTTTCAGAGAATTAATTATGTTATTTCTATTTTGGCTTCTTCAGCACCTAAAATATTATTTGTCACACAGGAGCTGTCTATATTCATTGTCTAGGGCTGCCTGGACAACATACCACAAGGTGAGTGGGTTAGCCAAGAGAAATGTGTGGTGTTGTGGTACTCTACTGGAATCGTGAAATCCAGGGGTGAGAAATGTTGGTTCCATCTGAGAGTCATGTGGACAAGATTGGCCCCAGGACTCTCCCGATGGCTTAGAGATGGCCATCATGTTTACATGACATTCTCACTGTGTGTATATACATCTGTGGTCAAATTTCCCTTTTTCTATAAGAAACCAATTATATTTCACTAGAACCCTTTTTAATGACAGTGTTTTACCTAATTACCTCTGTAAAGGCCTATTTCCAAACACGATCACATTCTGAGGTACTGGGGTTCAGGATGAAAACTGCACGTTCAATGAATGCATGGATAGGAGTAGGGAGGCATCACTCAATCTGTCACAACCCATTACCTGGGTCAGGTAGGCAGTAATTGCACATGTTCTATATCACAACTGATAACACTGGAACACTTTGGTACCAAAATATAAAGCCCTGAGACAAAGTAAAAACCTTCAGCTGGTGTCTTAGGCCTGGATGTGGCCTCTTACGCTGCACAATTCAAAGTTTATGAAGCAATTTATTTCTCCCTCAGCTGAGGCTTCTCTGCTCTGTTAATTTTTATCCCGTTCTTCATCTATTCAACTTTTTAATATTTAGATCTGCACTAAAGTTTGAATGTATCAGAAGGAAAAAAATACAATACTCTGTTCACTTAGCAAGGCCATCTCTATGGAATAATATCATTCATATAAGAAAATAACACTTAAACAAATTATGCTTTGATATAGGTTTGCAAAACCCGTAAAGCCTCTGGGAATCAAGATATATTGAAAAATCCATTCTACCAGCTACATAAAAACACTTAAAAGCATCAAGATTCTCTGTGCCAAGTGCAAAAATTGCAAGGAAAGGTGAAAAGATATTACTATATACTAAGGTATTTGCCTTTAACAGGTTTTCCTTTATTTTTATTAAATGCCCATGGTTCTGGCACAGTGATTTCACTTTGGATAAAAGCCTAATGTGTCACAGCAGAACATTTTTTAAATCGTTACTGGATTTTTACTGAGGACCCAGTTTTGCTGCACATTTCCCCTCTCATCTGATAGTCACAAATAATTTGAAGTAAGAGATTGAATTAAAAATGTACGTAAATAAGAGGGATGCCTATAGTTACGTGCAGTGCATGAGGGCACTTCAAGAGTTCAGAGACATATTTTAGTAGTGTTATAATCATTTATAACTTTTGTTGTAGCTTAGAAGAAAAATATCAATATTTTCAGTTTCATGTACATGACAATGTTATCATTCAATTCCTAAAAATGCGAGTTGCATGATGGATCTTATTGTTTACTACTGTATGAGCACATATATGACAAACGTACACGTTTTTGGATACAAATTGGTCAACGTGGGCACAAACATGCACAGAGCTCTCATGTGCTAGGGGCCTGAGCAATCACCATAGCCTCTTTGTAAGAGTGTTCCTGAGGAGAGTAAATCTCCCTAACCCTTCTAGGCAGGAAACCCACGGAGGCCAGGGGACAGAAAGTCTCAGGCAAAAAGTGAAAATGTACACCAGCTCCTGGGCTCTTCTTGCCATCCCCAAGTCACTGTGACAGTAAAAATAACTCCCTTTGTTAAAAATAGATTTTTTAGGGCAATTTTAGGTTTATAGCAATATTGAACAGAAAGTACAGAGTTCCCATGTATCCCCGCTCCCTATAAAAGCATAACATCCATTCTCAGCATCCCTCACCAGAGTGGTGAATTTGTTACCTTTGATGAGCCTACACTGACACATCGTTATCACCCAAAGTCCATTTTTCACTTTAGTGTTCACTCTTGGCAGTGTATGTTCTGTCGAGTTTAACTTCAAAATGATGTGTATCCACCATATAGCGACATACAAACTAGTTTCACTACCTTGAAACGCTCTGTGCTCCTGTCTGTTTACCTCCCCGCCCACCACCAACTCAAACCCCTGGCGGCCACTGATGTTTTTGTTTCCTCCATAATGTTGCCCTCTCCCAAATGGCCCATGAGTATAGTGGGAATCAAACAGCATGTAGGCTTTCTTCGCTTAGCAGTATGCATTTAAGTTTCCTCCATAATCTTCCATGGCTTGAGAGCTCATTTCCTTTTAGCACGGATGATGTTCCATTGTCTGGATGCACCACAGTTTCTCTACCCATTCACCAACTGAAGGGCAATGTAGTCGCTTTCAAGTTCTGGCAATCATGAGTGCAGCTGTGAGAAACACCCAAGTGCCAGTTTTTGTGTGAACGTAAGGTTTTACCTCCTTCGGGTAAATACCAAGGAGCACGACTATTGGATCACATTGTAAGAGTATGTTTAATTTTGCGTGAAAATGCCAAAGCATCTGCCTCACAGAGCGTCTCACAGAGCGTCTGCATCATTTTGTGTTTCCACCAGCAATGGATGAGAGTTACTCTTGGTTCACATTCTCACCAGCATTTGGTGTTATTTGTTCTGGATTTTGGCCATAGGTGTGTAGTGAGTGGTATCTCATCATTATTTTAATTTACATTTCCCTGATGACATACAATGTGGAGCATCTTTTTATGTGTTTATTTTCCTTTTGTATATCTTTGGCGAGGTGGCTGCAAAGGTCCTTGGCTCATTTTCAAACAAGCTGTTTGTTTTCTTATTGTTGAAATTTAAGAGTTCTTTGTATATTTTTTATAACAGTCCTTAATCAGGTACAAATATGTTCTCCAAATCAGTGGCCTGTCCTTTGATTTTCTTGACAAAGTCTTTTTGCATAGAAGAAATTTTTAATGTTAGTGAAATACAGCTTATCAATTCTTAATTCCATGGATTATGCTTTTGTTGTCCTATCTAAAAAGTTATCATCACACCCAAGTTTGCCTAGATTTTCTCCTGCATTATTTTCTAGGTATTTTAGAGTTTTTCAATCTATATTAGATCTGTGATCCGTTCTGAGTTAGTTTCTAAAGGATGTAAGATCTGTGTCTGGATTCCTGTCTCTTTGTAGATGTCCAGTTGTTCCAGCACTGTTCCTTGAAAAGACTGTCTTTGCTCCATGGCGTCACCCTTGCCAAGATCAGTTGATTATTTTTATGTGAGTGTATTTCTGGGAAGATCTGTCTTTTGAGAGCCTTAGTAAAGGCTGACCATACTTGGCAAGCCTGTGCACATGCTGGGTAGCAGCAAGTAGCTACGATATGACAAAGTAATCAGACTGCAGTTTTCCCAGCATTTGATTGTGGAAGCCCAGAAAACCCTCTGTCCAACTGGGTAAGCACTAGCAGTTCAGGGAGAGGGGCTCCTCAAAGAGAAAATAATACACTTTCTATGAACCATAAGGAAGGGAGCTCCAGCAATTATATAGAAATGCAGAAAAGATGTGACTGCATTTTTACCTTGAGCTTGTGGAGTGCACTACATTTCCAGTTCATGCATATGCACATTCACATATGTATTTCCACACATACTCCATAATCTGTGTTTTTGTCCCCAAAATTCAATCACTCAAATCTAAAGTGATACAAAATTCCAGTCCAAACAAGAATTTGAAACATCAACAACATAATTAGCATCAGATGGTGAAACCCAATGTAAAAGATTAAAGATGAACCAGTATCCGCAGAATAGTCTCTGCTTGCACGTTAGTCAGAGAGGCAGGTGGATATTTTGAGCTCTGTTAAGCAGTAAAGTTTTTATGTGTCTCTCTGGAAATGAATTTGGATTGATGACTGGTCTGTCATCAGCTGCTTGGAAATACTGTACCATTTGGTAAATAATGTGGGCAGATTCCAACATCAAGCTTTTCTACACTGTTGTCTTTGTGGCTTATCTAATACAGAGATTTGTTTCTAATTAAAATAGATTTCTGAAAGAAGACAATTGGAGGGCAGAGTATAAATTATTTGACAACACAATAGAAATACAGGACAAATATAAAAGTTCCCAATGTCAGAAGACGAAGAAGAGAGCATGTGTAATAATAGGAAGGATTAACCTTGTTGGGCCATGAGTGACTCAGGAGGGAAAAAAACCCAGCTATATTCTGTGGCCATTTCCAGAGCAAAATGGAATATAACCTAGTATTTAACAGGGGCTTAACTTTCTTCTGCACAGACCAGTTTGGCCAAATGGATCATCTGAGTCTAAATGGGCAAATAGTTACAATTAATTCAATAATTGCTTTTAGCAAAGTTCAGCATTTTGCAAGCTAAGGGGTTGAACTCACCAGAGTAATGTGTTGTCACTAATGCACTGACCTTGAAATAGAGGACACGCCTTGGTAAAAGGGGGTTCTTTGAGGAAACAAAAATATATTGATACTAGTTACAGTGTGATTTATTTTAGGGGACACTGGGAAATAATAGAGGCTGGGGATATCATGATTGAAACTGTAGACAAATGTAACTTCATTCTGACCATAATCTGATGATTTAATTTAAATATTAACAAAAGTTCACATACCTATGTTTATTTATTAGAAATAATAAAGATGTTGATAATGTGTTTGACTGAATTATTTCTATCAATATTCCAGAAAGTTTTCTCAAACTGAGAAAAATTAATGATGCTAGTCCAGTACTATTTATTATCAGCATACTAATTTTCTGATAATTATAAAAGATAATAAAGAGAGTACCATTTTAAAATGCATTTTGTTCTTAAAAGTCCACAATAAGCTATAGCACAGTTTGGTCAACTAGTAACAGTCAAATTTTTTCAGTGCCCATGAAAAATAATGTGTGTATTTAGTACTTAAATTCTTTTTCATATTTTTGTAATGTAGTAATCACTATAAACATACATGGAGAAGGAGCTACAGATTATATCTAAACGGACAGAGATCTTTGCTTTGGGAAAATTCTGAGACCTCCAGTGCCACCGGATCTTGAGGTTTCAAATAATGGGACCCAAAAGCATTGACCCTTGAGCTGGCCTCCCAGGGTCCCCGCAGGTATTCCTTTCCCTTTACGATCACCCTTAGTCCCTGAGAAGAGGAAGACAAGGTCTGGACACAGCAGGAAACATGCCGACACCGGCCAGTCTACTGAATGACTTTAGGAGTGGGCCACTTCTCATGTCTTCCCTAAGAAAATGAAGAAAACCTTCACCCAGAGGTCAAGTCCCCTGATTTAGCATAGTGGCTTCCAACTTTTAAAAGTATAAACTTATTTTAATAACAAAAATTATAGGTCCCTTCTAATGTAGTAGTTATTCTTTTAGAACCCATTGTTTAAGACAATTCATAGTGATACAATAATCTTTACAAAATCAGCATGCATTTAAATAATGTAGATTGTATTAATATCCATGAATCCATATTCATTATACATGCTGCATATTTTAGTAGAGCTAAATTAACACCAGAATGACAATGCTTTGTGTGCGTATGAACTGTCAGACGCTCTTCCTCTGCGACTTGTGCCCCACTGATTATGGACTCTTGCTCTAGACCGTCCACTGTACCATAAGATTTGTTTTCACTCAAAATAGCCCTCCACCACCTACCATGTTCTCTGTTCTCCACGATCTATTCTCAAGCAAGGTGATTCCTTAAAATGTGAGTTAGATCATGACACTCTCCTCGCAACCCTCTGATGCCTTCTGTCTCACTCAAAGTAGAAGCCATAATCCTTGGCATGGCCCATTAGGCCTTCAAAAATGATGTGCCACCTCCTTGGCATCATCATCACCTCCCCCACCCCACGCTCTCTCTGTCTCCCAGGTCCAGACACACTTTCCTCTTCACTCTGCTCTGCACCATTGAGTCCAGCTGCTCCTGTCTTGAGGCTGTTGGCCTTGATATTGCATTTGTCTGGAATGCACTTTTGCTGGGACTCACTTTCTTATGATTAAGGATTTGCTTCTATCACTTCAGTTCCCTACCACTCTGTTTTAAATTGTCATTTCTGACTCTTTCTCTTCCCAACCCTCCTTAACATTAAACATTTTCTCCATAGTACTTATCACTATCCGATACAATATAAAGGCTATAAGTGTTCCATTATCTGAACTTTTTCTTTTCAATTAAGGCTTTGTGAAGCAGGGAAGCATATATTTATGCTTTTTTATTGATTACTCTGTCTCCACTGGTTGGAACAGAATTAGACACATAGAAGGCACCCAATAAATATTGGTGAATAAATGAAATAGTTATTCTTCATATCTAACTTAAAATACAAAAAACCTAAAATCTTTTCTTGTTAAAGCATATGTTCTGGTACTCAGTCTCATTCTATGTCAAAATTGTTTTCCTTAAAGCTTCCTGAATGAATTTTGCTCATTCTAAAAATCACTAGTGGGTTAAATTCAGGATCCCCTTTCTGTTTTCCACCTGCTTCTGACAGTGTCAAACTCATAATAGATTTAAACAAACAAACAAACAAACAAAAACAATAAAACACAGCCTGGTTTAAAATGAGTTGCTTCAACAATGTTGTAAAAAATGAATTACTGTGTTGAGCCTCACTGTGTCACTCCTTGGTCTTCATGAAGCACAGGTTAAAGAGAGAAGTAACTTCTGAATAATGTCATACACACACACACACACACACACACACACACACTGAGTGGAGGGAAAGAAGGGCAGGGATACACTTACTTAAAGAAGAGTGCAGGGCTGTACAAGTATGACAGTGAGGAAAGAACCGGAGAGATAATCCTTAAAGTCTGGTCACATTTTTCTTCCTCCCCTTGCTGACAGCCGCACAGCTCCGCCATGCACACCAGCCACCCTGAGTGTCATGCACTAACGCACACCAGTGGTCGCCTTCTCATAGGTCTACAAAGGTCTTCTTTCCTCATCTTATTTCCCCAGATTTTTCTACTCATAGCGTTTATTTTTCCTTAAGGACAATTTAAGGGTATTTCCTCTATTAAAATTTCCCTTATGCTCCCATTAGAAAGGAATTTATATTTCTTGGTAATTCCATGGCACATAATCTTTACATTTCTTCTATTGTCTAATAAATGTTACCTGCCCTTATGATTATATATGCATTTTACCTAACCTATCAAAGGATAAGCTTTTTGAGGACAACAGCTATGTTGATTAATCACACAATCTTCAGCAATGACTCACCAATTTCACACAGTAGATACTCAATGCATGTTGGTAAGATCGGTGGAATCGATGGATAGATAGGAGAATAATTGGACAGATCACTGCTTGT
>VMDR010034532.1:0-11036 GCA_007922815.1 Macrotus californicus
AAGCTGAAAGGTATACAAATGTCCTTTCACAATAAATAAATAAATAAATAAATAAATAAATTTATTGAATCGAATACTACAAAGCAGTTACTATAAATAAATACTGCTATTTACAAAAATATGGATGAATCTAAAAGTATGTATGTCAAATAAAAATGTCCTACGAGATAACATAAAGTATAAAATGATTCTCATAAATTTTAACACAATCAAAATTAGATCATATATTGCTTTTGGCTTATCTACATATGTCAAAATAACTATAAGGTGGGGCAAAGTAGGTGTACAGTTGTGAGTATGTGAAACACAAGAGTTTATACTTGTGTTATTATTTATTAATTATTGTATTATTTTTCATATGAACAACTGTACACCTACTTTTGCCCCACCCTGGATAGTTAGTTTCCTATACTAGTGAACAAGTACTATATACTACTCTGTCATTATTTTCTCTGGTGGAAGGTATGGGATAGTAAAATGTACATAGGTAGAAGCAAGTCACACTAACATTTCACTCCTGAGGTTGTATAATGGGTTCACCAACATTTATTACACTATTTTACTAAGGTATGTGTTACATGTATTTTAAATAGTATTTATACCTATGTTTTCAATATACCCAATGTAATTATATTTTCTTTTTTGTTTTTATTTTTATTTCTTTGATGAGGAAAATAATTTTTTATTGTTCTATTACAGTTGCCCCAATTTTCCCTCATTGTTCTCCTCTGCCCCACCCACCCCTACTCCCACAGCCAATCCCCACCCTGTTGTCCATGTCCATGAGTCATTTATACTTTTTTGTTGATTAGACCCTTCCCCTTCTCTCCCTCCTTACCTCCCTCCCCCCTCCTCTTTAGTTAATTATTTATATTTTAAAATATTTGAATATAAACGATAAATGGAAGATACATTATAAAATGCCCAACCATAAGACATTTTTTCTAAAGATTTTATTTATTTAATTTTTAGACAAGGGAAAGGAGGGAGAAAGAGAGGAAGAGAAGCATCAATGTGTGGTTGCCTCTCACATGCCTCCTACTGGGGACCTGGCCTGCAAACTAGGCCTGTGCCCTGATTGGGAATTGAACCTGCAACCCTTTGGTTCTCAGGCTGGCACTCAATCCACTGAGCCACACCAGCCAGGGCTAACCATAAGACATTCTTACAAATAATTCAACTGTGTTTATTTTCAACTAAAACCCTTGTGTTAGTTATTCCAATGAGAGTTAGTCTGTTGTTTAAAGTTATGTCATATTTTCTGATCCATGCCAGTCGCCTCGGTGGAGCTATGGATGAGGCCACAGTGATAAATGGCCACGAAGTTTTTGTGAGAGACAGTCGATACTGCAAGGCAGAAAAAATTCTAGGAACAAAGGTTTAAACAAAAAGTAAAACTTATCTCCATTGCATTATGTATTTTGATGTATTCCTAATATATTCCTTTTTAAAATATCTTTACTGCTGAAGTAGAGGCAAAGACAGAATGAGCAACAGTTGCTGTTCTATTCACACCAAGTATCCATTTTTGAAACTCTTGAAAAGGCAGCTGAGCAATTTAAAAGAGCAAGAGGCGTGGTTACTTTTTTACAAATATGTATTCTCTGTAGCTACATTCACCAGACTCAACGTGCAAATTACACAATACATTAATTTGGATGTGGCTAGTGTCTTTCAGGACTGACTGATACAAAGATGTTAATAGATCAACTTATGCACTAAATGTAGATTTCTTAGTATAAAGCCAACATTTCTTTTGAAGCTATTCAACAGCATTGCATTTAACATCAAAACATATTTAAGATGTTAAAAGGATTTAATTCAAAAATATTTCTTGAATCAACAATAGTTTTATTAGTTATTAATCAGACACATTTTTTTCCTCACTTTAAGTTTTCCTCTTGACTTCCTGTAAGTACCTTAGTAATTTCCAAGTAAGTGTGCTTTCGCCTTGCCTGGCGCAGTCAGGTTATTTTGTGTGTTTAAATTACAGGTTGAGAGGGCTCTAGTTTTGTTAACTCAGTTTTTGTACACACATGCAAAAGTTACTGAACTACTCTAAGCTTCTCTGTGATTGCTTCTCTTGAGTCCCGTTTACCTCTTTTGAAGTCATTGTTATCTTGAGGTGGAAAAAATGTATGTCCTATTAGCCAAATATATATTTCTATTCAAGAAAAAGTTTTAAAATAAAAAAAGAACTATCCTCACATAAAAGTAAATCATCTCTGGCAATTTATTTTCTAAAGGACTTCGGCTTTTCTGCTTATATGCAAGACTGACTTCTTGCTAAGCCTTCACTCCAAGGCATTTTATAAGAGAGGTCTCTAGTGTTTGTTCTTGTCATTTTGTAGGATTAATTTGATCCACTCTCATCCAACACAATGGCCTTATGTCTTTTTTAGTGTGCAGTCTATAACTAAGCCCTACAGTTTGTTCTTTAAACTTTATGAAATGGCTCTTCTGTTCACTTTCAGGACATACCCTTCATCAAACATTCAAATGCAGGTAAAAATGTACTGTATCTTTAAGGTATTTTTAGTGTTCTGAACAATCATTTGTTAAAGGGGGGGTTTTGAACGAAGTATTGTCCTTCTAGCTTAATGTTTATGGTTTTCTAACACAGCATGGAAGAGCACAGTCACAACCAAATTTTTTAAAGGGTAAAGGAATAGAATATTTAGTCTGAAAGTTTTAAAGGCAAATGAGTTCCATGTTTAGTCTGAAAGCTTAGAAGGAAGATGAGGGTGTCATGGAGACAAAAATGAAATGGAAAAGCCAAAGCAGTGAGAAAGCCAAGCTCAAAGATGAAGTGTGGCAGCAAGAAGTGTTCATCGTTTTTCTCATAATACAGACATCTCTTTTTTTTATCCAAATATTAAGCCCTTTAAATGTTCCAGAAAGATCACAATCTAAAACTGATTCTCACTCTTGAATTCATGGATTAGCATTTCATGAGCTTCTACCCCCTGTTGGTGAATCTTTTCTTCTTAACATTAGTTATCAAAACACTTGCATTTTTCCCCAGCACGCATGAGTCACAACACAGACGCCTCTATCCTTAAAACAAATGGATGTTGACCTTTGAATAAAACATGCCTCCTCTTTCATCTCAGTCTCAAATTTGTGAGTTTGCACCTCCTCCTTCTTAGTGTGCTCTTAGATTGCCTTCAAATAACAGTTCTCTTATGCAATCCAAGTTAAAACAGATGGAGCAAGGGAAGTATCTATTCATGAATAGGAAAGGTTTGGGGAGGGGGTACCACTTGACGCCCTTGAGCTTTATCATTTCTAAGAGATGCTAGGTTCTAAGATTTCATAAAATATACTTGCCTGATGGTCATATAGTTAAATTTTCTAGAATAAAATTATTTTTATCACCTGAAGAGAAGTGGCAATCAAAAAGTTTATTTCTAAAAGAGAATATGGAAATATCCTAATTAAATAAGAATTTGCCTCATTTTAACTTTATAAGTGATTACAACATTTGCGGTCTTACATATCTGCTCTCTTGCACCTACACAAGAAAATGCCTACACAGCAAGGTGGGTAGAATGGGTATTTTTCATTTTATAGGTATCTCATTTTATAGATTAGAAAACTAAAACAGGGAGTTATTTTTTATGTCACAATGAAAGTCATTGACAGAATCACAGAACTGGAATCTCCTGATTTTTCACCCAGGATTATTTTATTATTCGTCCAACATCATTGATTGAATACCTAATATTGATTATGTGTACGATACCACACTGAGGTCTAGAAATACCACCATGCTGCCCTTTATCCTATTGTTAGCTACAAAGAAATGCATCAATGTGTAATGTAGAAATATTATGTATATAAATTAAAGTGTATTACTCCAAAATAATTTAAATTAAACTGAAACTAGCAAAGTTGTCAACTCATTTTTATTAATATTTATCATTATTGTTGACTCAATTTACCAATATAATTCATTTAACTTTAATTATATTTCTAGATTGTCAGCTCCAGCGTCTCACAAAATGTGCAGCAAATAGCAGGCACTTCAATAATGCATTTCAAGAACATAAAGTAATAGCTTTTCTTTAATCACTGCAAACTTGCTCATTTGTACACTAAATGAACTGTCCCACTCAAAGCTGACACTCAGCACAATTAGAACATAGACAAAAATGCCTGGCCAGCATGGCTCAGTGGGTTGGGCGTTGTCCCACACATCGAAGGTTCACAGATTTGATTCCCCGTCGAGGCACATATCTGGGTTGCAGGCCTGGTCCCCAGTTGGGGGCATGAGCAAGAGGCAACTGATGAATGTTTCTCTCACATCGATGTTTCCCTCTCTCTCTTTCTCTCTACCCTCCCCTCTCTCTAAAATAAATAAATAAAATCTTCAAAAAATAGGTAAAAGTTGTCACTGGCACCATCCTCCAACATCCCACTCAGCCCCTTCAGGTTCTACACCAGGTCCCGTGCTTACAAGATAAGCCTTAAATGATATGCACTAGTGTTTATAGTACAGGATTATTTACATTATGTTTTATTGTGTGGCTCTTAAAAAGTTCTAAGATTGGTGGAGAAATCCCTAAATTATATATTTCAAATAGAAGTTGAGAATAAAGGTCTGAGAAGAGGACATCCCTCCTCCCCATTAAATTCAAATCACAATTTACAAGACACTGTCTCTTCATGAACCTGACTTTGGTCCTCATTTGGAAATCAATGCGGCACTCACTCAAAAATTAAATACTCCCATAAAAAAAAATAAGAAAGACTGCTTTAAAAGAAAAAAAATCCTTTGAAAATACATTGTAACTTAGAACCCTTCATCGGATTGTTTTATATTTTTTAAAAAGTCCTAAATGTAAGACCTTAACAAATTTGCTTGAAATGAAAAGCCATCACTTCAGCATCTGTAAAGGCTGTTTCAAACACATAAATTTAAAGGATAGTCAGAGACTGAAGTTTTCCTCCCACTGCACAGGTCTATTACTGGGAAATGGCACCCACCAGTGGACCTTTCCCAGCCCCTTCGTGTGTCACAGAAACCGTGGGACAGGTCCTGCAAGTGGTGTCAGCAGAATTAATGTGCAACATCTACTAGCCAAAGTGGTAAAGAAGTGAGGGGGCCTTCTCCACCCTCTCCTTACCAATCTATGAATAAAATTCAACCGTGGGACAGGTCCTGCAAGTGGTGTCAGCAGAATTAATGTGCAACATCTACTAGCCAAAGTGGTAAAGAAGTGAAGGGGCCTTCTCCACCCTCTCCTTACCAATCTATGAATAAAATTCAAGGGGAAATCCATGTCTCTAAAGGAGGACTGAACCTAAGATGAAAGAAACTTGAGTCTTTAAATGTGGGAAGCTGTGTGCCAATCAGGAACACCCAATTTGGATTTTATGTAAGAGAAAAATAAACTTCTACTTTTTTAATCCACTGAGATTTTGATCTAATCCACTATAGCAGGTAGCCTTAAGTGATAAAACGCTCCACTATAAAACAAAAATGAGAAAGACATTCACTTGTTCACTGCGTCTTAATCTCTTCAGGCTACTGAAATATAACATCATAGACTGGGTGGCAGAAATCTATTCTTCTCAGTTCTGGAGGCTTGGGGAGGGCTTCCTTTCTGATGTGTAGATGGTCATCTTTTTGCTGTGTCTTCACATGGCTGAAGAGGGGAGGGACTCTTTGGCATCAATTTAATAGCAGCATTAATCCCATTCATATCAGGTACCCAAAGCCCCTTCCTCCTAATGCCATCACATTAGAGTAAGAATTTTAATATATGAATTTGCAGGGGGGGAGGCACAAAAATTCAGTCTATGCTACTAGTATTACTGAACAAGGAGGTCCACCCACTTGATGCACAGCACAGCTAAACACTGAGTCATGCAGTGAAAAAAATCAAAGCAATTCATTGGCAGGATGCCAAGCCAGAAGAAGGGCAAGCTAGCCTTCAAATCTGAATTCCCCAGTGGTTTTTGATCAAGCATTTTTAAATACAGAGATTGAGCATTAGGGGTTAGAGGTCAAGTGTAAAACTGATTGGATACTTCTTATGTAAGTTTCACTGGCTTTCCTTAGTCTGATTCACTCAGTTCCTAACATCATCTTGTCTGGTTCGTCTTCACAGGTTGAAGAATATCTAAACAGGTTGGAGAATCAAGATTCTACAAAATATCTCAACATTGTGTGTCAGCAATGTTATCTTCAAAGTACAAGGCAGAAATTAAACATGTGACCATTGTTACTGTTTAAGCTATCACTGTTTTGTGCTTAAGTAGCCAACACCTTTATTATCTCAAACAAAGTATATTTTTAAACATTCTTGAGGGAACTTGTTTTATAGGCAGGCTTTCAGGACATGACTAACATACTTTACAGCCTTTGACTATAAGTGACTAACATATTTTCTGAATCTTTGACTATGAACTATGTGGAAACCAAGGCAATTAAAACATAAAGCCTGAGTTTTAGACCCTATGACCTAATACCAAAACATGTTCGCTATCAACTGCTGGTTTCACTAGGGAAGCAGGTAGAGTAGGGGTCGGTGTATGGCATATTTTTTATCTGTGTTGTCCTTTGTATTTTTTTAGAATGCTCAGTCTTTTCTTTGAACATTAATATAACAGGAAATGTTATAGAGAAAATACATAAATGGACTTCTCCTAGAAACCAAGTTGTGGTAGTCTGAAGTAGCTCCAGGGTGTCAAATCTAGCACCAAAAGTTTTGTGGGGATGCCTCAGTTAGTTTGTAGTCTCCTAGTTTCTTTGGAACATTGTATGAGGTCATATCAGCTTTAGTTGTTAAAAATGTCCTGGCCATAAAGGCACAATTAAAACAAGGCTAGTGTATACAATGCAGGCCAAAAGATATTTGGAATGTAAATGTATAACCTTCCTAGACTGAATCATGAAGAATTGGAAAATCTAAATAGACCAATCAGCAGTGGGGAAATTGAAACAACCATGAAAAACCTCCTAAAATAATAAAAGTCCAGGACCAGATGGCTTCACTAGTGAATTTTACCAAACATTCAAAGATTTTAAACCTCTCCTTCTCAAATTCTTCCAAAAGACTAAAGAAGAAGCAATACTTCCTAACACATTTTATGAGGCTAACATAATTCTGATACAAAAACCTGGCAAAGATAACACATAATAAAAGGACATTACAGACCAATATCTCTGATGAATACAGAGGAAAAAATCCTTAAAAAGTTACTAGCAAATCAAATACAATACATTACAAAAATAATACATTATGATCAAGTGGGGTTCATTCCAAGGGCACGAGGATGGTTCACCATACATAAGTTAATGAACATAATATACCATCTTAACAAAAGAAAGGATAAAATTATATGACTGTATTAATAGATGCTGAAAAAGCATTCATTAAGATACAACGTCCATTTATGATTAAAACACTCAATAAAATAAGTGTAGAAGGAAAGTATCTCAACATAATAAAGTCCATATATTACAAACACTCAGCCATTATCATATTCAATGATGAAAAACTAAAAACTTTTCTTCTAAAATCAGGAACAAGACAAGGATGTCCACTCTCACCACTGTTTTTCTCTTTTATTACTTCATTGTTGTTCATTTACATTTGTCTGCATTTTCCCCCCACCACTCACCCCTCCCACCCCAGCCAATCCCACCTCCCCCTCCTGCTCCCATCCTCCTCCCTGTTATGTCCATGTGTCCTTTATAGTGTTTCCTGGAAACCCTTCCCTGCACTGTTCCCTCCCCCTTCCCCTCTAGCTATTGTTAGATTGTTCTTAATTTCAATGTCTCTGGTTTTATTTTGTTTGCTGTTTTCTTTTGTTGATTATGTTCCCATTAAAGGTGAGATCATGTGGTATTTCTCCCTCACCACCTGGCTTATTTCACTTAGCATAATGCTCTCCAGTTTCATCCATGCTGTTGCAAAGGGTAGGATCTCCTTCTTTCTCTCTGCTGCGTAGAATTCCACTGTGTAAATGTACCATAGTGTTTTGATCCACTCATTGACTGATGGGCACTTAGGTTGCTTCCAGCACTTGGCTATTGTAAATTGTGCTGCTATGAACATTGGGGTGCATAGGTTCTTTTGGATTGATGTTTCAGGGCTCTTAGGGTCTAATCCCAGCAGTGGAATTGCTGGGTCAAAAGGCAATTCCATTTTTAGTTTTCTGAGGAAATTCCATACTGTTTTCCACAGTGGCTGTACCAGTCTGCCTTCCCACCAACAGTGCACTATGGTTCCCTTTTCTCCACATCCTCTCCAACACTTGTCTGTTGATTTGTTTATGATGGCCATTCTGACCAGTGTCAAGTGGTATCTCATGGTGGTTTTAATTTGCATGTCTCTGATGGCTAGTGATGCTGAGCATCTTTTCATATGTCTCTGTGCCCTCTGTATATTCACAAATCAATAAATGTAATATACCACATAGACAAAACGAAAGACAAAAATCACATGATCATATCAATAGATGCAGAAAAAGCCTTTGATAAGGTACAGCACCCATTTATGATAAAAACACTTAGCAAAATGGGAATAGAGGGAGCATTCCTCAATGTTATAAAGGCCATATATGAGAGACCTATAGCCAACATCATACTCAATGGGCAAAAACTTAGAGCTTTCCCACTAAAATCAGGAACAAGACAAGGATGCCTGCTTTCACCACTCCTATTCAACATAGTATTGGAAGTCCTAGCCACAGCAATCAGACAACAAAAGGAAATAAAAGGCATCCAAATTGGAAAAGAGGAAGTAAAACTGTCATTGTTTGCAGATGACATGATAGTGTACATAGAAAATCCTATAGACTCCACCAAAAAACCACTCTCACCACTCTTAATCAACATAGTTCCAGAAGTCCTAGTGAGAGCAATTAAATAAGAGAAAGAACAAAAAGGCATTTAAACTGGGAAAAAAAGGTAAAAGTGTCACTTTTTGCAGATGATGTGATTCTGTATATTGAAAACTCTAGAAACTCCACCAAAAACCTATTAGAAACAATTAAAAAATACAGTAAAGTTGCAAAATACAAAATCAATGTACAAAAATCTTCTGCTTTCCTATATACAAACAAAATTTCAGAAAAAAATGAAAAAAGTTCCTTTTGCCATTGCAACCAAAAGAATAAAATACCTAGAAATAAACTTAACAAAGAATGCAAAGAATCTATATACTAAAAACTACAAAGCATTATTAAAAGAGATTCTAAAGGACATAACAAAATGCAAAGATATTCTGTGTTTATGGATTGGAAGAATAAACATAGTTAAAATGGCCATATTACCAAAAGCAATATGCAAAATAATGCAATCCCCATTAAAATCACAATGTCATTTTTTGAAGAAATAATTATCATATTTTTTAGAACCACAAGCACCCTAAATAGCAAAAGCAAAAAAGAATGAAGCAGAAGTTACACTACCTAACTTAAAATTATGCTACAGAGATACAATAATCAAAACAGCATGGTATTGGCAGAAAAAGAAGATACACAGACAATGGAACAGAACCAAAAGCCCAGAAATAAACCTACATGTATATAGGCAGATAATTTTTTGCAAAGAAGCCAAAAACACACAATGGAGAAAGGTGAACCTCTTCAATAAATGGTGCTGGGTAAATTGAAAAGCTACATGCAAAAGAATGCAAATAGATTACAGTTTGTCCCCTTGTACAACAATTAATTCAAAATAGATCAAAGACCTAAATATAAGATTTGAAAATTAAAGTACATAGAAGAAAACATAGGTACTAAACATATGGACCTTGTTCATAGAGAACATTTGATGAATTTGGCCCCAAAGGCAAAATAAGTAAAGGCAAAAATAAATGAATGGCACTGTGTCAGACTAAAAAGCTTCTGCACAGCAAAAGAAATGGACAACAAAACAAAAAGGCAACTGACCGAATGGGAGATGGTAATTGCAAACAACAGCTCCAGGAAACGGTTAATATCCAAAATATAAAAGAACTCATAAAACTCAACACCAAATAAACAATTTAATTAAAAATGAGCAGAGGACCTAAACAGGTACTCTCCCAAGAAGACATACAAATGGCCAACAGATATGTAAAAAGATGTTCAACTTCACTAGCTTTTAGGGAAATGCAAGTCAAAACTACAATGAGCTACAACCTCACACCTGTTGGAATGGCCATTCTCAACACGACATGTAATGACAAGTATCGGAGAAATCGTGTAGTAAAGGAAACCCTCACTTACTGCTGGTGGGAATGTGGACTGGTACAGCCACTATAGAAAACAGTCTACCAGTTCCTCAAAAAATTAAGAATAGTTACCAAGTGATCCAACAATCCCTCTCCTGGGTATCTACCTGAAAAACTTGACAACATGTATTAGCAAAGATATACAAATGTTTATTGCAGCATCAGTCAGGGTGGCCAAGACATGGAGGCAACCAAAGTGTCCTTCAGTAGAAAATTAGATGAAGAAGAATGTGGCACATATATACAAAGGAATACAACTCAGCCATAAGAAAAGATGAAATACTGTCATTTGTGACATAGATAGACCTTGAGAATATTATGCTAAGCAAAGTAAATCCATCAGAAAAAGTTAAGAACCATATGATTTTACTCATATGTAGGATATAAAACTGAAACTCATGGACACAGACAAAAGTGATTGCCAGAGGGGTGGGGGAGAGAGAGTCGTCAGGGGTGGAGGGAGTCTAAAATTGGTGGTGGAAGATGGTTTGACTTTGGATGGTGGGCACATAGGGCAATATACAGATCTTGTATCATAGAAATGCACACTGAAACTTATGTGATCCTATTAATGAATGCCACACCAATAAATTTAATAATAAAAAAGAAAATCAATTTATGACTCACAAGACAACTCTAGGATTAAAGATTAAAGTCAACAGGACTTAAAATGAATTCAGGCTTCAATATTTTCTGATTGAAAGGGTTTAGAAAATATTCAAACATATTCTCTCATCTGTAAATAAAGTTCCCTTACATCATGAAGTTGAGTTCAAGACAAATGTGATGGTGCATGAAAAAAGA
>VMDR010034533.1:0-11040 GCA_007922815.1 Macrotus californicus
CCCATAAGACTCTCAGCTGATTTCTCCAAAGAAATCTTGCAGGCAAGAAGGGGCTGGAAAGAAGTATTCCAAGTCATGAAAGACAAGGATCTACATCCAAGATTACTCTATCCAGCCAAGCTATCGTTTAGAATGGAAGGGCAGATAAAGTGCTTTCCAGATAAGGTCAAGTTCAAGGAGTTCATCATCACCAAGCCCTTATTATATGAAATGTTAGGGACTTATCTAAGAAAAAGAGGAAGATCAAAACTATGAACAGTAAAATGACAAAAAACAGAACTATCGAAAACCAAACCTAAAAAAACAAAAACAAAAACAAACTAAGCAAACAACTAGAACAGAAACAGAATCATAGAAATGGAGATCACATGGAGGGTTATTAGCAGGGAGGGGCAAGGGGAGAATGGGAGAAAGGGTACAAGTAATAAGCAGCATAAATAGTAGGTACAAAATAGACAAGGGGAGGTTAAGAATAATAAAGGAAATGGAGATGCCAAAGAGCTCATATGTATGAACCATGGATAGGAAGTAAGGGGGGGAGGAATACTGGTGGGAGGGAGGGTAGGGAGGTATAGAAAGGGGAGAAGAAAAATGGGACAACTGTAATAGCATAATCAATAAAATATATTTTAAAAATAAAAAATAAAGCAGCAAATAAACATGTACCTACTAAAAATCCATCATAATTATCACACAGAATTAGAAAGTTTATTTAGTTAAAACACTTTACAACTCTTAAACTGTTATTGGGCAATCATTTATTTAAAATATCCTAAATACAAAAATAAATCAAACATTGCTTCTATTTTTCAAATGTCAAAGTCTTTTCCATACAAAATAGAAAAAAACTTTTAGAAACTAAATATTACAATTAAGCTACATCAAGTTTTTTTTTATCCCTACCCAATGACATTATCATTTGCTTTTTTAGAGAGAGGAAGGGGGAGAAACATTGATGAGAGAGAAACATCAATTGGTTGCCTTCACAGGACCCAGACCGGGGATCTGTGCCGGGGCTTGGGAATCGTAGGGCCACACAGGGGATGAACCCACAATCTAGGTACGTGCCCTGACTTGGAATCGAACCCACAACTTCTTGGTTATGGTACGATGCTCAAACCACTGAGCCACACTGGCCAGGGTAAGCTACATCAAGTTTTATGACTGCACACCATTTTCTTTTGTGGTTGTGCTTTAGTGCTTTACAAATTTCCATACTACTTCTTTGCAATGTACAGGTTCACAGTAAGAATGAATGCATTCGACTGCATACGCACATTTTACACAGGACTGGTTCTAGTTGACATACGTACAGAGAACCTAAACTGGTAGTATTGTGCACTAAAAGCCACCCCAAAGAGTCCGATGTGCCACTACACAGACACAGGTATAGACAGATGCACAAGCATTATCTAACATTCTGGTTAGCATTCAGTTTCCAAGATGACATCATAATGAGGGATGCCCAGTGTAATGTTTCTAGACAACACATTAATTCTTAACCTATTAGTTCTATTAATCCTAAGTCAGTTCAACAGCCTTATTGATTGAAAAAATACAGTGGACTTAAAGTATTTTTCAATACATTAAGTTAATCTCAGGATAAACATCATTGTCATATGTATACACACTTTCTGTTTTAAAAAGAAAAATATTAGTTTTACAGAAAATACTCAAAATTAAAGATCATTTCCAAATTAGTCTCTGGTTTTACTTTATTATCACTGGGACATGTAACAACTTACCACATAGATAAATGCTAAAGTGTTCTTTCCTGGTATATGCACTGAAACATTACTTATAACCCAGACATGTATAACTCATGGTTTATAAGAAATATTCATAACGCTTTCCCACCCACAGGGTGTCAATCTCATTGTATTAACCAGATGTGGGAACGAATCTCACTTCTGGCCCATTCCTGAATTTCTATATGATTAATCACAATAATACAGAACTTCAAATTACATTAGTCTTGTATAAATACTTATATATCAAGCAATTTAAATCCCGCCTATCACCTGGAAAAGTAGTAAATCACAAAATTGCTTTTTCTCTATTCAGAAAAAAGAGTCTAGTTTTAGGCCCTTATTCAGAAATTGCATGAATCATTTAGAAATCCCAAGTATAATAATCTAAAATTTATGAGCAATTGAACTGTGAAAATACTAATCTATTGAAACTTTTGTTTTATAATAAATTCCTTTAAAAGGGAGCTTGAAGAGCTTGGAAAATCTCAATTACAAGCAAGTAGTAAATACCAAAGGAGTTCATGTCTTACACTGACCAAAATATACCGGAATGCCATAATATTTAGAATATTTTAATAAGCATGCTAAAATATGTTCAAAGGCTTATTTCATGTTCGCAGGCAAGCAGAGACTACAAGGATATATGAAAATGCAAACCAACAATATATTTGCAAATATACTGAAAGGACATCAAAATCTAAGAGGTAGTCAACAGAAGTAACCCTGATAAAAAACAAAATATCCTCACAAATGCGCACTAATCTCAGAAATTTAAATACAGTATGAAATTCTTGTCTTTTCAGTAATTAAAAAAAATTGACTGGCAGAGAAGCTAAAAACCAAGAATCTAAATGAGTAACACTGTAAATGGAACAATATTCGTATTTTCAAGGAAACGTTAAGAATAAACTCGAGACCCGAGGAGGTCTGCAGCCGGCAGGCCACATCTGACCCACCACGTTTTTGTAAAGTCAAGTCCTGCTGAAGCACGACCCTACCTGTTTGGTTTACACACTGTGCGTGGTTGCTGCTTTCAGACACACTTAACAGCAGAGCTGAGTACTTGCTACCAAGCATACAGCCCACAGTGCTCACCGTGATGACTTCGGCATTCAACTGGGAGGGAGGCGAGATGCTAGTTGAGTCACAATTCCATTCCTCTTTATAACAAAACAGTCCTGACACTTTTCAGCTTTTTACTTCCGTGGTCTAACATCAAGGAGTATTTCAATGTCATCATAAAAAGATTTGGTATGGCACTAACAGAACTTTCTGCAACGATGGACATATTTTATATCTGCCCTGTCCTATACTGTAGCCATTAGCCAACGTGGCTCCTGAGCACTTGAACTGTGGCTGGTGCAGCCAAGGAACTTAATTTTAATCAATTTAATTAAAATTGCTACATGTGGCTTGTGTCTACAATATTGAACAGCACATATTTTGCTCAACTAAACTAAAATGCCAAAGTGTAACTCTTAAAAAATTAGAAACACTTTTGAAAATAAAGAGCTTTAAGGCAGAAACGAACTGAATACCATAAACACAGCCTAAGACGGATTGCTTAATTAGTAAACAATATCCAATTGATTCCAAATTGTGACATCACTGCGCCATCTCTTCCCAGTGAAGAGGCAATTTTATTATATATTTTTAGCAGAAACCCTGATAATTTCACGCTTAAAAGCAAAATAAATTCTAATCTTCATTAATTATATTAAAGAGCATATGGATGTTTCACACAAAGTATATTTTTAACTTGTTTCACATCAGAAAGTCACCTCTTATAAAACTCAGTGGATTTCCTCACCCCTTGCATTTCAACCATACTGTGAATGAGCCCTCATGTATAGTAGGCACACAGAAGTATAACCACTTCTGAATCTGCGAAATTTCCAATTAGTTACTTTACTATGGCAAAGTCACTTCAACAGTCAAAACTTCCAAATGTTTTATCTTCCGCTACAAAATGACAAAATATATTCATTCAATGCCAGAACTTGATGCTGGAGGGAAAGCTTTGTATACATCAAATAAAAAATATAACTCTTTACAGTCCTACATGTGCCTATCATAAGACTATTTTTATACGGACCAAAACAATAAAATGAATAGATATATTTTTAAATTACTTACTACTGGTTACATATAGCAAATTAACCGAGTTACTGACACAAATGAAAACATTAAACTAAAACAGACAAAGTCAAACTGAAAATATAATACTCTCAAAACACAAATGTTTGAGAGGTATGCCTAAATACATCTTCTAATGATTCAAATGCACTCCCTCAGAGAGATAGCTAATTCTATATTTTGTTTTCAAAGTCAGCCAGCAAAATTAATTCCGTGCCTGTTGAACAGCTGGTATCCTGTATCATAAACTTCTTTTTCAATCTGGTAGTTAGCTGAAAGACAGAAAATACTTAAGGACACTTCTGTGTGTTTTCCTTTGAGTTTAATCAGATGTTGCAGCAGGAACTTTAACAGAGAGATTTCTTCGGGTGCTGGTAATGTGCCGTTGCTGTGCTAAGAAGGAGCGTGCAGGAGGACATGCACCAGGGTCTTTGCAAGCACCACTGCTGCTCAGAAGTCTAGACTCCATCCCCAGTTTCTGAAATGCTAGACTCTACACAAAAACAAATAAACACACAAAAAGACTATTTAGAGTTAGAGTGTAAAGTGCTTTTCACATTCATAAAGTCATTTAATCCTCAAAACAATCCTGCAAAGCTGCTGTTTTCCTCATTCTTTATGGCAAAGAATAAGGCATCAGAAGCTAATTAATCTGCACATGGCAATGCTAGCAAGAAGGAGAAAACAAGGGCATAAAACCCAATTTCTCTATTTTAAGTCACTAAGTAGAGAATCATTAAAAACAGTAGCTTAAAAAATGTTCTAGAATTAACTTTAATTAAAACAATAAAAAAATGCTCCAAAGTGAATCTCTGTGTTTGGGCCACCCCTCTGCCCACTGCGAGCAGATACGACAAAGCAGAAAAGCTTTAACCGTGGTTGTCCAAGTGTGGCCTCTGGTTAATGTTAGCACCACTGGGATCTGTTTAAAAACGCAAATTCTGTCTGTAGCTTCTACCCGGACCTACAAATAAGAAGCTCTGCGCATGAGTCCAATAGTTTGTGTTTTAACAAGTTTTCTGGTGCATGCTAAACTTTGAGAACCACACAGCACAGTTCAAATTTACTATGAATTATCTACATATTGATACTGGACAAAATTACTGCGGCTGTGGCTGTTGGGTTTCTTAGTAAGGGAAATCATTCCTTCTCTCTCACTGGACAGCATAACACAATTTTACTGAATTTAGCATTATTAGTGACTAGTATAATACATAGAACCAAGTAGATGCTCAAAATATATAGGTTGAAAATGAATAAATAATGCATTATTTGGCTTTAATATCTTTAATGATTTACGTCTCAAAAGGCCACAGGAAAACAATACACAGTCCTCGATATTAATTAGGACGATTAACCCATGATGGAAGCTTCTGGGAACACTTCACTCATAATTTCCTTCAAGACCTTGCTAAATGAAGCCCAATTTTATCAACTAGAGAAGGGAAGGAAAGAAAAGAACACAGAGGAAAAGTATGATGGCATGAAAGGATCAAAGCATGTCTGAGGAAGGACAACCAGTTCTGTGCAGAGAAGCAGAGGGTTCACATGTAGAAGTCTACAAACAGATATTCTCTCATAGCAAATACACAGCACCTAAGGTGGACAGCGGCTGCATTAGGACCTATTCTAACTGATTGAGATACCCCCAAAGAACCATATATTATGAACTGCTACTTTTCACAAAAATATCCCACAGATACTAAGGGTAAAAAAGTAAAATACATTTCAAATTATTTTACACTATTTTTCTCCTTGTTAGAACAATTATTGAAGAGTATTCCCTGGATTGAAAGAAAAGTAAGAAATACATTAAAGGACACACTGGGAGGCTTTAGGGAATGTTAAAATAAATGTTGATTACTACAAGCACTTAATTTTGCATTACACAAATGTTCCTATTTCTAAAGAAACCTTTTATGGACCACAGATAAAATGCTTTAGCTCAAATAAGGCAATTTTAAAAATGTTAATGCAGTTCTGTATGTATGCTTCATGTGCATTGATGAAAGGTCGATAAGTCACGGAATCAATTTACTGATTTTGAAAAGGTCCAAATCAACTAAACATGTTAAACTAAAATATAGAGTCAATTTGGATTATTACCAACATTTTGCTTATTTTTAAATACATTTTATTGATTATGCTATTACAGTTATCCCAACTTTTCCCTCTTTGCCACCATTCACCCAACACACCCCTTTCCCTCTGTCAATCCCCACCCCTTAGTTCATGTCCATGGGTCATGCATATAAGTTCTTTGGCTACTCCATTTCCTATACTGTTCTTAACACCCCCCTGTCTATTCTGTACCTACCAATCTGCACTTCTTAATCCCTGTACCTTTCCCCCATGCCCCCCATTCCCCATCTCAGCTGATAACCCTCCAAATGATCTCCATATCTATTATTGTGTTTCTGTTTTCCTTGTTTGCTTAGTTTTTTAGATTCAATTGTTGATAGCTGTGAATTTACTGCCAATTTAATGTGCATAGTTTTGATCTTCTTTTACTTAAATAAGTCCCTTTAACATTTCATATAATGAGGCCTTGGTGATGATGAATTCCTTTAGCTTTACATTGTCTAGGAAGCACTTTATCTTTATTGACCCTTCAATTCTAAATGATAGCTTTGCTGAATAGAGTAATCTAGGTTATAGGTCCTTGCTCTTCATCACTTTAAATAATTCTTGCCAGTTCCTTGTAGCCTGCAAAGTTTCTTTTGAGAAATCAGTAGGTAACTCTCTGTGTTTCTCTTGCTGCTTTTAAGATTCTCTCTTTATCTTTAATCTTGGCATTTGAGTTAGGGTATGTCTTGGTGTGGTCCTCTTGTGTGCATCTTGTTTGGGACTCTCTATGCTTCCTGGACTTCTATGTCTATTTCCTTCACCAAATTAAGTTTTCTTTCATTATTTTTTTCAAATAAGCTTTCAATTTCTTGCTCTTTCTCTTCTTTCAGCACCCCTATGATTCGAATGTTAGTACATTTGAAGTTGTCCCAGAGGCTCCTTAGTCTATCCTGGTATTTTTGGATTCTTTTTTCTTCATGCTGTTCTGATTGAACTGTTTTTCTTCCTTGTGTTCCAAATCATTGATCTGATTCTCGGCTTCATCCTCTCCACTGCTGGTTTCCTGTAAATTTTTCTTTATTTCACTTAGTGCAACTTTCATTATTGCCTGGGTCTTTTTTATGCTGTTGAAGTATGCAGTGAGTTCTTTGGGCATCCTAATAACCAGGGTTTTGAACTCTGCATCTGATAGATTGCTTATCTCCATTTTATTTAGTTCTTTTTCTGGAATTTTGTTCTGTTCATTCATTTGGGCCATATTTCTCTGCCTCCTCATTTTGGCAGTCTCTGTGTTTTTTTCTATGTATTAAGCAGAGCTGCTTTGACTCCCTGTTGTAGTAACATGGCCTATTGTAGAAAAGCACATGGGTAAGTTGGATGAGGTGGAACCTCAGGTAATCACCAGGGCTTGGCAACCATGTGAACCAGGTTGATGGAGTCTCAGATATGGTGTCTCCACTCTGTGGCTCATGGGGAGGGTTCAGAAAGGGGACAATGACACTGTTCCACCTCTGGAGTTTTATCTAGAAGGAAGCTGTCCCCTGGCACTTGTGCTGATGCCAGACACTTAAGTTTCTCTCTGTATGCAACTGGTGCCCTTCCAGCTGCTACCCTGGTGCTGAAACCAAGAGGGAATGAGTCTGCTTAAGTCCTAAGTCCCCTGAGGGCCCTTTAAAAGGAGACTCCTCAGGATCCCATAGTTTCTTCCACTGCCCCAACCCCCACTGGTTTTTACAGCCAGAAGTTATGGGGATGTATGTTCCTGGCACTGGAACCCTGGGCTGTGTGGTCTGGTGTGGGGCTGGGATCCCTCTCCTGAGGTAACCCTCCCAATTTTTATCCACCACACATGGGTGTGGGACCACCCATTCTGTGTCTCCCTGTCTCTGCCTCTCCTACCTATCTCAATGAATGTGGCTTCTTTAATTCCTTGGCTTCTGAACTTCCATACAGCTCGATTTTCTGACAATTCTGGGTGATATTTGTTTTGTAGTCGTAATTTTTGCTGTGGTTGTGTGAGCAGGTGAGCCGTGTTTACCTATGCCTGCATCATGACCCTTGATATTACCAACATTTTAAAAAACAGAATATGACAGAAAATAACCTGAGCGCATGAACACAGGATAACTTTTGTTTACACATATAATGTGTATAACTGATTCATGTGTTTATCAAACATTTTGACCAGTAAGTAGATTTCATTGGTCAAAATGTTTGATAAACACAGTTCTAAACATCCAATCATTGACTGAATTTCAACTCACCTTATTATACCAGGCAGAAACAATGAGTTTTTCTTCATAATCACGGAATTTTGCTACTTTACATTCACTCTAGAAGAAGATATGAACACTATTAAAATCCCCAAATAACCCCAAGTGACTAAAAGTAGAATCACTTCTTCACACGTTTATTGAGAGAATTTGATGAATGCGTTTTCAGCTACATAAAGTCATCAAAATGCAAACTGAATCAGGGAGAAATGCGTGTACAACAGCCTGAAAGAGTAAGGTTGTGACTAGTGAATCTGTATTTCAGAAACTTTACTGGTAAAACAGGTGCTAAAAACAACAACAAAAGAAAAAACAGGAAACTAGTGATTCTTATGTCTCTGTCCTCCATATCTAGAAAAAAGTAACAACTTGTTTAGATAACAAAACAGAACAGCACCTACTAAGGAGTTAAAACTAAGGAGAAAGAGGATGTAATAAAAAATACCCCGGAAAATCCTCTACACTTCCTATAAAGCTTAGCATGAATTTTTACCTCAGTTCTTGATGACCATATACTAGATTGCCTATGGCCAGTTACATGACCCCTGGAGACTGATAGCCATTTCTTACTTACTCTAATATAGCTAATTTTATAATTTCTTGAGTACCAGAGGGAGTTGGATCATATAAAAATTATATTAAAACACCTGAATGTTCCCTCAGCTAGATGCTGATGATAGAAAAAGCATGCAGGAAATGAGGGAGGTGAGAGACCTTTCTTCTGGCGCACAGCCACTGCAGGCACACGCTCGCCAGGAAAGGTGGCAGGTAGAGCAACCCCTGCTATTTGCATTACTTTTCTCCCTTTACAGATAAGTCCACATAAACTCAAGGCCCATATGCTGTGACTTCACTGAGGTTTTTTTCTCAGAGCCCTAGAGTTAAAGGCACATTCTGTGATCACATGTGTTAGGAAGCTGCATGTCAAGCATCAGCAGAGCTGTCCACTGTCATGGCTTTTACTGAGAAGTAAATAATAAGAGCAATTTAGATTTCGGAAATTCAGTGCATTATTTGACAGATGAGGAAACTGAGGAGGAGAGAGGGAAGGTGACCACTTTAAGATAAGTTACTAATAAAGCTGTAACCGTGGCCTCTGATTTATGTAATATTTAATGGTGGGGGATCAGAGATATAAGAGACAGCCTCTGGCTTCAATTCACTCCGACACAATTCAGAAAGAAAAACGATGCTACTGTGGGATGAAGTCATGAGTGTAAAGTACATGGAGTCACCATGCAGAAGGGATTCTGCCTAAGGCATATAGGGAAAGCTTTATAGAGGAGGAGAGTTTGAGTTGGATCCTCAAGAATAAATAGCATTTCTTCAGGGCTTTTTATAACAACTGACATGGCCTGAACAAGAACTTATATAAAGTGTATGGAAGGCTGTTGTGTATTCTGGATGTTAAAGTCTTTAAATCTTTAAACAAAGTATTTTCACCACAGCCCCTATCAATTGATACTGGCTCAGAAATAACGTGAAGAAAATGGTAAGTGAACATAATGTGTTTCCTTGAAATAAAGCATTTCTAGTTGATTCAAATAGAAACCAATAATCAATTATGAGAATTTCAAGGCAAGTATATAGAATTCAACAGAGTTCAGCAATGACCCACATTATTATGAGGAAGTATACACTGACTTCAAGAATAGCATCAAATCTCACCGTAGTATTAAAAATAGTAGTTTCGTAAAAACACTTTGCAGAGGAAACTGGAACATGCCCAATTCTAAAAATCTAAGAATATACAGCTCTATACTGACATACTTATACTTCACCAAGCTCATAAAAACAATATAATCACTGACACAAAAATAACTTTAAAATGTAAAGACACAGCTAACTAATGAGAACATGCTACTACCAACATAACTTTGCATAATTCCTAACAGACTGCCACTTTATTCAAGGGCATACTGGGACTTTGAAGTACTTCCATCTCTCAAGAATTCCACCTAATGAATTTGTTTGGGTTCAGAAAAGAGATAAGATAAATTTGGTTAACTGAGTACAGTTCCCTACTTAAAAGGTAAGCTTGGTTTCTTTCTCTCATTTCTTTTTTTTCTGAATGAACTCTCATCCACATAATTTTGCAAGGAGCATGATAGTGGAGTCTATTAAGAACTAAGTGGCATCCACGTGACAGGCTGGCACAGAAGGAGAGAGATGCATGCAGCAGGGTGCATAAACTGTGGAAAGCTCAATCTCATGGGCTAGTGAGATGCTCCGCAATGAACACACAGAGCGCTGAAAGAGAATGTTTCTAACTTCTTGTGAAACTTGATCGCTGATGGCAAATTCATGTTGGTAGTTAACTGTCAGGATTACCCAGAATAATTAAGAGGAGATGTGTAAATATGGAAGTATTACCTCCAGAATCTCAATTCTTCTCTCTTTCTCCGCCAACTGCTTTCTAAGTAGCATTATTTCAGCTGATGCCGGATTTAATTTGGGATCTAAAGTTTTTATTACCTGTTGAAACAAAAAAATACACTCATTTTTCGTATCAGATGTTGATATTTAAGAACATAGACTATAAAATCAGTGTTAAGTGGAAAATTATCCAGAAAGTGATCCAGCAGCTAACTATATATTGGTGCGTCTCACAGTTTAATGTGAATTGTAAGATAACTTATTCTATAAGTGAGAAACAATAAAAATTCAGTATAAAAATGAAAAGATCCCCATCCCAAAATCAAATTTCCCTTCTCCAAGGCACAGTAATTACGGATAGTTATTTGGCCTTCTGAAACTTTGAGCATTGAGGTCTTAAAGTAACCCCTTCCACATTTATCTGACTTGAGCATTTT
>VMDR010034534.1:0-11036 GCA_007922815.1 Macrotus californicus
ATGCTTATCTTTTAAAAGGCAGGCTAAAGTTTTATTTTTCTATTTCATTAAAAGAGACCACTAGAGGGCAAGCAACACTGATCTTAGTTATAAGTGAATGCATATAGGTCCTTGAAATAAATGTCTAGTTATGACTAATTTCATTCTTTCCTTCCTTCCTTCCTTTATTCTTTCATTTAGAAATGACTTTTCAGTGCTTACTCTGTGCCAGACACTGGGGATCCAGAATTAAAGCAATCAAATATGCTCCTTCTATCCCTGTGTCTCTTTCTCTACATGCACCTATGCATAAAATGGTTTTAGTACATTTCTTCATTGTGTTTTATTTCTTTATAATTCCTTACCTTTGCATTTTTATCATAAATACAGTGTTCTATTGCAAAATGAGATATTCAGACTTTACCAGACAAGTTGTAATAGAGAAGTTGAATCTCCCCAAAACTGAAAATCAAAGCGAAGTTTTGGGTATTAAGTATATGAATAAATACAATCTATAGCCCATAGCATGTTCTACAACTCAGTCCAAATTTTGCCTCAATATTTTCCTAGCCCGTGTTGTCTCTTCCTTTATGAGGTGGCCCCGCATCAGCACGCTAAGAGGAAAGGGGTCGAGCTGTTGTCGGAGACAATTAAAGTCTTCTTCAGGTCACCATTAGTCAGTGCCCTGAGAAATGGGTGAAATGATTTCATAATTATGTTTATTAGGAAAGGATACTGATACCCTGGGGATATTGATTCAGAAAGACAGAACGGATAGCTGGGGAGCTCTTTCAGTGACAGAGAAGTTAATGATTTTGTGATTCACCCAAGAGAAACTCCTTACAAGCTTTCATAATTACAAGGCAGCTAGTGCCACTGCTGACCTCATCAAATTAGCAGGAGCTAAGATTTCTGTGCTAGAAGCCAAACCCAAATACCACGAAGGAGTGATATTCACATACTTTTAAAATTGTGTTTGTATGTGTGTGTTTTCTCCAGCAAGAGATTATTTTTAATCCTTGTTAATCTCGGGTTCAGAGTGTTTTCTAACCTCCACACTTCTACAGCACGCTGCATACTCCAGACGTGCTCTGCCAAATGACTCAGGAAAATGGAAGCTGCTTCTCTTCCAAATGCCAAAAATAAGTCACACATAACTGCTGTTGTGTTAAATGCTCAACTTAATTAAATTACAGAGAGGAAAAATATCCCAAATACAGAAATTGATAGAGAATGTTCAAGCAGCGGGTCATACCCTACATCCATTCGGCTAGTAGTTTTCTCGCTTAGTAATGACACTGATTTCTTCAGAAGATATTTGCAAAGGTCCTTTTCAGGCTCCACGGATGCGGCAGTAACCATGTCTGCTCTCATGTCTACATGGTAGAGAGAAAGCGCACAGTCCCCGCTGGATGCACAACATTTAAAGTTGATTAAAAGTCCCCTCCTTTAAAGGTTTCCCTCTCACATGTGGGAGAAAGGCAGAGGAACTCAGAACCATGCAATAGGAACACAGATAAAAATAGGTACCAATTCCTGTGGAAGGATAGGTGGAAGTCTTCTGAGGAGCTGGTGGTGGGGGAGCAACATCCTGGCCATTGTCTGGAAGAAGGTCACTTTGTCAAGATCGTCTTGTTTCAGAAGAAAGTTGAAGGATGTGTGAAGAATGTCTGTTAGACAAGGAGGAAGCAGCCTTCCAGCTACTGGGCACCTGGCAGTTGAAGAGGACGGCGATGCTAACAGAATGTGAAAATAAAAAAAAGGCTAGAAAAGGAGGCTGGAGGCTGGACCAGAATGGGAGGGGCCCTCGTGCCTACAGGACATTGTGCTTTCATTTACCTGGTGATACGGGACCAGTTCAACTTTTTAAGCAGAGAGACAAACTTGATGAGGGAACGCATAAAAGTTATTTTAAAAATGTAAAACAATATGGTAAATACATCAGCACTGTTTTGCATCTCACATGTACACGAATACAACTGATGAAGGTGTGAAGACTAGGTTTGAGTTCAGGAGGTCTTCCTGCACTTATAGATCAGGATGTCGCCAGAGACACTGGATGGACTATTTCCCACCAAGCACGGGGGGTCTCCCATGCACAGCTAGCAGTCCCCCACTCCTCTTCTCCAGGAGCCACGCAGTAAGGGAACCTGGGCATGAATCTGAAGAGTTCAAGGAGAACCTCACTTCTCAAAATCCTTGGGCATTCGAGCCACCTAGTGAAGAAACTTTCATATAAATAACTGATCACCAGTGTTCTGAACTGTGCATCTGATAGGTTGGCTCTCTCTTCATCGCTTAGTTCTATTTTTGGAGTTTTGATCTGTTCTTTCATTTGGGCCATATTTCTTTGTCTCAGCATGCCTATAACTTATATGAACGACCCATGGACATGAGCCAAGGGGGAATTGTTGGTGGGAGGGGGGTGCAGGGCAGAGGGCAATAAAGGGGAGAAAAAATGAGACAACTATAATAGGATAATCAATAAAATATACTTAAAAATAACTGAATGATTTAAGTACAAATTGATATTTGCATACACATAACAAAACCATCTCTTAAATTTTACCATTTCTCATTTTTTGATAGGGCTCAAAGATTTTTGACCAGAAATTATATTTGTTTTGTTAATGACTGTAATAAATCAGATTTTTTACTTTTCATCCCAGGTTCATGGAAATGTGCTCAGGTATTTTTTGTTACTGCTTAAAAATAATTTTTGACTTTAAGAACTAGGTTAAACTGGTAAACAATTAAAACAAAAATCTATTCTTCAAGTGATAAAAATCATTTCTCAGAAGCGTTCACCGACTAATATAGTCAATATTTTTAAAGACATAAAAGATCCTTGATAAATTAGTTATCACACCTTGCCAATACTATATGTGCATACACTTTACCACCCCCTCCCCAGGCAAAGGTATCTCTCAGGAAGAAAAAATACCAATTCTCTTGGTAGGAGTTAGGATAGCACCTCCACAAGAACCACACACCTCGCTCTTGTCATGGTGTTGAATATGTAAATCACACCGAATGACTGAGGCTAAAAGCAAAGTGACAGTTGACTGTGACTGCCATTAACCATGCATCACATCCCCGCATGTAATGGAATTATATGACAGGAAACAACTAATGTGGGCTGCCCTGGTGGGAGAAGGGCGAAAATATTGAATTTTCCTTTGTAATCTATTTACATCTCGAAACGGGGGCATTAGTCAGATTAAGGTTCAGAATGCCAGACGCACACAGGCCCGGTGCGCTAAGTGGGGCCATTTCTAACGTGATAAGAAGGTAATGGTTAGGGAAACGAATACATCATGACCCCCCTGAGTCAGGGGGCAATGTTCCCTCATAAACTTCCCTTTCTGTTACACCATTCCAGGGGGAAGACTGAAATCTTTTTGAAATGTAAAGATCTGTCAGCATTATTAAGTATCAGCACTACTTTTCCCTTTCCCTCATGAGTAAACAAATTATGTTGAATTTGAATAGCAATTCATATTTATTTTCACTCAAAGTTTCAGCTTAATATATATTATCAAGACACATGAATCAAACTATTAAAATGTCTATCTCCTCAATTACTCTCTTTCTACAGCCGAATATACCCAATTAGATCACACCAAATTTAAGAAACAGGCGATGTGGGATGGAGGGTCTCAAGGCAACAGCTTTAGAACAGCTTGGAAAAGCTTTCTTGAATATTCTGGGAGTTGGAAAATTCAAGCCTAATGTTGTTCTTGGATGCTCCTGCATCACCAATAATAACGACAAGCCTCCTAACTTGTTTCTCCCTCTTCCCCGGCACAGCAGCTTCTGACTACAACCATTTTGCCAGTTCCAGAAACACATCTCTATTTTTCCCTGGCTTTCTCCACCAGAAGACATTTATGCATGAAAATGGTTTGGGAAGGATCGATAGCATATAATAACTCAAGATCATCTCTCTTTTAGGTAAGTCTGATTAGCTGAGGAGTGACTCAACGAACAAAATGTGAATTTATATTTAAAGGCCAATATGCAGTTTGAGTATCTAAATGAAGAGAACAAAAGCATTTAGGCTCTGAATTAAGCACAAACTTAAAATAAATACACTTTAAAAATGTGTATGACTTTAGTATGCTTTGACTAATTTATAAAGCTTTATAGTTCTATGGGTCCCTGAAGTGTCCTGGAATTCTCTTTATGATGGGCTAATTTGTGTCAAATAACCTCTTTCAGAAGCCTTGCTTGGCAATCTCCATAAGCTATCATATGTTTCTATAATGTAATGTATCTTTCTGTTAAGGCACTAATCACAATTGCAATTTGGTAAGTATCCGTATCACTCTTCACTGTTTACCTCTTACGCTGGCCTGTGTGCTCCCCGAGGGCAGGGATCACACGTCCATTTCACTCACACTGCATCTTTAGATATAAGAAATGTGCCTGGCAAACAGGAGGGATTCAATAAGTGTATGAATGGCGGTTAATCCCTTGATATTTCAACAATTTAAAAATATACTGTCTTAAATATATTTAATTTTTTGTTTCTGAAACAAGCAATTCTTATGTGTAAGTTGTATGTCTCTATCAAAACTTCTTGAGGCACTCCTTCAGTTTGCATAGAAAGACTCGGAAGATTATTTACAATATAAATGACAGGAAAAAGGTCAATTGCCTTACATAAGTAACCTGAATAACTAATGATTCAAAAATAGTATCGCGAATATCTCATTTCTTATGCAATGTATCTTTTACTAGTATACATGTAATAATTCACTGATTAAAATCCAATTCCTAATTTACATTCATAGATCACACTGCTTTCACACAAGCATCTTAGGGTAAGGTGCCATTGTCTCTATTTTACCAATGGACAAACTGAGGGCTTAGAATGTTAAGGATCCTGCCGAAATTTAAACGGCTAGTAGGTGTCACACGCAGAATAGAATCTGCACAGCCTTCTGCTCTGAATGAAATCCCAGTGACAGAATTCCAAGAGTATCCCACACCTTGCCCCTTAAAATAATGTACTTGTCTTAGTCTCTTAAGTTTTCCTTCAGTGAGCCAAAGCTTTTGTTAGCAGGATAAAATGGATAATTGAAAGCATCTAAAATTTTCCTTTACGACAGAGAAAGAATAAATGTTAAACATGAATAATGCAGTTAACATTAAGCAGCTACAATCATCTACTATGCATAACCAATAGTCAACAGATGTTCAACATAGATCTGAGGGGGGGAAAAACCTACATGTTTAATGGGAGTTTTAGAAAATAATGCATGTTAAAAGGAATGTCAATTTGTGCTCAAAAAATCATTCTAGGCAATTCTTCCTTTTAAAGATCACTTTTTTCTATACTAGGGCTGTCTGGTGGGTTCAGTCAAGTGAAACTTGGCAGTCTGAAGAGTGTACATAAACGCGGCAAACTTTTTATAAACATTAACTAAACACTCTGTGAATGATGCGGTGTTGTGCATGCACACACACACTAATTGAAGAAGGGCGTGTATGCGTGCACGCACGAACTTCTGCAGTACAACTTGTCGACTGTGCCCGCACAGGGCAGCTCAAGTACAAAATTAAGTGACTGTAACTGCGCATCCTTTCGATGTGGATGACCCACACAGAAGTATCTTTATTCTTTTTTTTCTCAATATCATACTAGTAACGTAATACCTATATTTTCAACTCTAATCCCGACAAGAAATCAGTTACAGTCAATTGTTTTACTTGAATTAAAATAAATTATAATTAAAGTTAGTTATAATTGATACCTGACTAAAATATGGTTTCTGAACTGACCCCAAAATATAGTTCCTCACAGGAATCCCAGAATGTAAATTCTGAACAGCAGTGTCGAAACGGCAAGCAAGTGAAGATAGCATTCATGGGGCAGAGTACTCTACAGTTTGAAAGGGATGTCAAGCAAAACGTACTAGGCACAGAGTACACAATGAAGAGTAAAAGCACACGTGGCCCCCAGTTTTAGTGGAACTGCTGGAGTTGGGCCAATTTTTCACATTAGGAAGATGAAATACCTTCTTTTCTGACTTTCAGCTGGTGGGCAGCGAAAGACTGGGGATGAGTGTGTGTGAATACCTACCTGGTGGTGGTCAGCTTCCCTGTCCAGGGTGGGCATATGACCCTTTGGAGTGGAGGGTGTGATAGATTTGCAAAATCGCCCACTGCTCCCACAGCTTTCCCCAGTGCTGCCTCTGAGTCCATTGCCCTTGTAATCGAAGTAACATGCTCATCAGCCCGAATAATTGTTACATCGATGCCTGCACCTGCTGTTCATCATCTTTTGTTTTTAAACTGAATTTATTGGGGTGACATTGGTTAATAAAATTATACAGGTTTCAGGTGTACAGTTCTATAACACATCATCTCTATATTGTACTGTGTGTGCACCACCCCAAGTCAGGTCCCCTTCCACCACCATTTCTACCCCTTTTACCCTCCTCTACCTCCCCCCAATCCCTTTCCCCTCTGGTAATCATCACACTGTTGTCTGTGTCTATGAGTCTTTGGTTTTAGTTTTACTTAATCCCTTCACCTTTGTCACCCAGCCCTCCAACTCCCCACCCCTCACCTGACAGCGGCCGGTCTGTTCTCTGAGTCTATGAGTCTCGAGGAGCCAAGCAGCAGAAGGCTTCATTTCAACCACACATTTAAAAATCTCTTCTTGGAATGCTACTTCCTGCATGCCCTAAAGGACCTACAGTGAGTGTCAAGTGACTGTGTTCCCACCGTACACACGCACGGACAGCACCACAAAAGGAGTGCTGATGTGCCCAGAATAGAGCTGTATGCAGCCTGAAGTAATGGAAAAGGGGAAGAAGGGAAAGAATGTGTTCATGACTCAGTCACTCACCAGTCAGTTTTCTCCTCTGCAAACTGGGGTATAACACCAATTCCTTCTCACTCGAAGGTGAATTATGAAGGCTAAAGGTAATAACATTGAGGCATTCCTTTATAAGCTCTAAAGCTAGATACAAACTGCTACTTCTAATGAATGTAGTAAAGTGTTATTGAAATGCAAGATACTATTATCTTGCTCCTAAAATCTAACTCAGAAAATTCTTGCTTCCTCCAAATACAATTCTTACTTCTTTGAAAGTTGCGCTTTTTTTCCCATTTTGTTGTTCATTTGTATTTTAATCTTTGAGTTAGGAGGCTTCTAAGCCCCACTGACCTAATGTTGGAATTATGCTCATTTTAATAAATGTATGACAACCTGAGGCAGGATGCTTAGCGCACACAATGAAAAGGACAAAAAGGGTGTGGCAGCAATATCAGAAACACACACACCCCAAAACTGAAACAATGCAGACTTGAAACAGAACAAAGAAAGGAAAACTGTAGTCAAGTGCTCCTAAAATTAGGATGAAACAATTTGGAAAATTAAAGCACTAACTCAAGAGCACAGAGCAGAGATGCATTCTTCCCGGTTGGGATTTGCTATTTCTACCCCTGTACTGGAATGGGAAAATGTTTTATGAGGTACAATATTTTTTTTTAAAAAAAGGGATACCATTAAGAAGGGACATCTGGTCATTTTGGCATGATCACATTTCTGTTACTCAGCGCAAATAAATTCTTTATGAGAATGTGCCATTGATTACATACTCTGCATTTTAGCGCTGTTTCTAAACATACTGTAAATTATGTTAAGTAACTCACTGAGTCTCTGATTTAGCTTTTTTTTCCTCAAGCAGAAAGATAATGTTTGCTTCACAAAGAATAAGCGAGTAGACAAATCACATTTATAAACTCTGCAAGTGACGAGAGTGACGTTAAAACATCTGGGACACGTTAGAGACTGCATTAACCCTAATCATGGACCACATGATGGCAGAATGTTTCTTCCTTAATGAGGAGAAAAAACGGAGATAGCGAATGTGTTGCTGAACATAACCCTGAAGTTCTTGTCCAAGAACTGATAAAGCACCGGAGGGAGGGCCTCGCCAGCCAGGTCCAGGCTGTGCAATCTCCTTTGTGTTTGGCCTATGTGTCAGTGTGAGTGTCTGAAAACACGAAGCCCATTTTCTCACTCCAAATAAATCACAGGCTAGCCAGCGCCCAATATTTACATGGAACAAGAAGATGACCCTCCTTGCCTTTCTTCTAGCGACACTCCATTTATCTGTTGATGAATCTAAAGAACAGGTCACTACGGAAAACACTCCATATACAATGTTAAAATTTTAATCCCATAAACGATAACATACATAAGTAAATATGACTTAGAAATAATGCTATATAACATAGTTAAACATTTTTCAATATCGACTTTGAATATACACATTTATGGGAAAACTATATGATGATCCAATGCCAGATACATAAACGTGGAACCCAAGAAATGAGCAACTGCAGTAGCTCATTTTGGAAGAGATTTAGCATTTTAAACATGTTGACAAGAACAATCACCTTATTTTAAAAAGAGCTCTTCAGCTATTTGATCTTTAACAATTATATCTTCATTTATTTACAGGAAAGCAATGAAACCTATTTTGTGTTTGATGAGTGAGCTCAAAGAAGTAAAATCTGACTATCCTTTTGATGAAGATGTTGCTTTTTGAAGATATAAGCCCTGATAAATAAACTTATATATTTTTCAAAGGAGGCATAGATGAGGCTCCAGTAAATATATATATTTACTGTAACATTTAAAAACATACATGTAACACTAACAGAATATATTAACTTGGGTGTCTCGGTGCTGGAGCAGTAAAGAGATTGGTTCACCATATTATTTCCAAAAGTGTCTTCTTTGAAATTCATTTTGAAATTGAGAGAGAGAGAGAGAGAAAATTTGACTGAAGAATCAGTGCCATTTTCTATGAATCACACTTTCAGAAACAATGCTTCAAGTTCAGATCAACATTTGGGAAAAGGTGCTTCAGGACACAGAGAAAAGGGAGTTGAAGAGTTTTATGATGATGCTGGTACATTGTTAAGCTGCAAGCTGCTGATTAAGAAAAAAATTCCAGGAGATTGGTAACTGACACCTGAACGTTCTCAGCAGAGGGGAGGTGTGTGGCTTCAGAGCAAGGCCAGCAGCGAGTGTGAATACCCCCCGAGACAAAAGAATCCATTTGGAGGGAGAAACCAGAGATCTCCCTTCAGGCCATCATACCACCCATCACTGCGGAGTGATTAAGTGATTTCTCCCCTTTATAGACCATAAAATAGACTCAAGATTATTTCACAGTTTTAGCATCACCATTACTTAGACCTGCTGACACAAAACATTGCTTCACTTACTAATTCAGAAAACTTCCACAGAAAAACAAACATAAATACAGACCCACTCCGCACTCACACACACATTTTCTTTCTTTTCTAAGCTTTTTCTCTTTCAAGTGCTGATTGAGGCAAATCTTGACTGGAGCTCACTGGAGTGATGTCCAATCAACCTACCTGCCTAACTCACAGCAAGCACTTCCCAATGTCAATACAAGCGATGTAATTAATTGTGGGACCACTCCTTAACTGTTTTAATTGTTCAGAATGCAAAAGGGAACAGAAAGAAGAGACTTTTTATGAATTTCCCAAATCTTCCACTGTCTGCCCTACTAACCCTCAAACCTAAATTGCAGATATAGCTGACGGTGTTTTTGTCTTCTGAAGTGGTAGCTGTGAATGCCTGTATCTTTAATAGAAATAATTTACAAAGAGATTTTGGAACATGCTGACTTTGTAATGAAGAAGCTCTACTCCCAGAGCCGTCATTAACCCTAAATCACCAGTGCCCAAACCTCTGTGAATCACACAGAACTGTTCTATGAGCAATGCCAAGATGGATTCTTAGCCTTTCAAATAAGCCAAAGTACACAGGGGTCTCTATCAACCCCCCCAAAATGTTAGGATGGATGAAAAAAATGAAGCTCCAAAAAGATACAGTATTTTCTCAAAGTCACAGAGCTTCTAGGGACCTTAGATACCCAACCTAGAACAAGATTTTTACATCTCTTTAGAGATCACATGTCGTCCACATGCAGAAAATGAAATACACTTGTAGGTGTATTGATGTTTTCTTGTATGATTGTTTTGAGACACTCCAGTTAACCAATTAACTCAACACAAAAGGATAAGAATTATCTCAGGCAAGATTAAACCTAAGTTAGTAGTAAAATTCAAGGCTTACGTTTTTCATTTCTTCATGATTGACTGACGCAGCTATATTCGTTACTACAACAAACTGCAAAGCCCAGCATGAGGAAAACGTAGCAGAAGTCTGTGCCTGAACTCTGATGTAAATACTGATCCAAAGAGACAGAGGTTCAGTATTCATTATCCCTTTGAATAAATGGAACTACATGAACAGATTTCTTAAGTTATCAAGAAAATTAAATTTTAAAAGCTATTTTTCAGAAAGTATATGCTCCTTTTTGATAATTTGGGTATTCTCTATTGTCCTTTGTGGTGGTGTCCTCAGCAGAAACATCCATAGGGGAGTTGTGAGAAGGGCACTTTGATCTTCATAAATATTTCCAAAATAACTGATAAAAAAAGTAGACGCTAGAAAGAAATAAAAACCGTATCTCTTTAAAATTTCTTATCCATTTTTATATATCACAGAATTCAAAGGAAAACAGAATGACTAAATTATGAAAAAGTAAATAGTTTTCTATTTAATTTTATCATTCAGTTTGGTCTTGTGATGGTGAATGAGAAAACTGGTGAATTAAAAATTGTGGATGAATAAAAAACTGAAAATAAATGTTAAAAATGTGCATTTTTTCCCTAAGAAAAGACATGAGCAAATTTCTCCCAGTATTTATTTCCAGGTATATTTAATATCAATATATAAGATTAGTTTAAGCATTTTATAAAGGTATAATTTATATATTTGATTTTCAGATATTAAGTTATATGCAAGCCAAAGTTTGAAAAATATCCTTTCTCTAAAAAAATTGAAAACAAAAAAAAAACCCTCATTTTGAAAGTATAATGCTAATATGTTTTTCAAGCAAAATAGGCAATGCTGGATGAAAGCCATTCCAAAAGAAGGTATGAAAGAGAGCGGAAGCATCCACAGTGTGAGTGAGAGAGGGGAGGGAGGG
>VMDR010034535.1:0-11037 GCA_007922815.1 Macrotus californicus
GTAAGGGGCGGAGCCTTAGGTGTTCACCAGGACGGGGCGGCCACGTCGCTGCGTTGTGACGCTGTTTGTGGGGGAGGGGTCCGAGAGGGAACAATGGCGGCCGCTTCGCTCCCTGCCGGTTACCAGTCACTTTCCGCACTACTCACAGTCCAACGGGGCCCCTCTGGTGCAGGCTCCGGTGCTGATCCCCGGTGGGAGGTCTGTGCACGCTCCAGGACCCTGTGGGTCTCTCCAATGAGCTCTCCCATGAGGCCAGGAGTTTCTCCCGCTGCCGCTGCCTCAACCCCCACAGGAGTTTTCAATCAGAGGCTTTGAGGCTTCACCTCCCGGCGCCGGAACTCTGGGCTGTGGGGTCCGTCCCGCTCCCGAGCCGTTCCTTCCCGTTTATCCTCATGAGGGAGTGGGACGCCCAGGCCGCAGCTGCCACCTCTCCCGGCCAGCCGCGCCTTTCCCGGATCCGCCAGCCGCCGCCCCGCCACGCAAGTCCTCTCCGCCCCTCCTACCGGTCTGGATGTATGTTTCTTAGTTTCTTGGTTGTCGGACTTCCATACGGTTCGATTTTCTGTCAGTTCTGGTTGTTTTTTCTTTTAAAATTTGTTGTTGTCCATCTTTTGGTTGTGCGAGGAGGCACAGGGTGTCTACCTACGCCTCCATCTTGGCCGGAACTTGTACCATTGTTTTTTGATTCACTCATTGACTGATGGGCACTTAGGTTGCTTTCAGTACTCGGCTATTGTAAATTGTGCTGCTATGAA
This sequence comes from Macrotus californicus, assembly GCA_007922815.1. Taxonomy (NCBI): domain Eukaryota; kingdom Metazoa; phylum Chordata; class Mammalia; order Chiroptera; family Phyllostomidae; genus Macrotus; species Macrotus californicus. The sequence goes on from VMDR010034535.1 coordinate 756, forward strand.
CATTGGGAAGCACAGATTCATCTCAACTGGAGTTTCAGAGCTCTTAGGGTATATTTACAGCAGTGGAATTGCTGGGTCCAAAGGCAATTCCATTTTTAGTTTTCTGAGGAAATTCCATACTGTGGCTGCACCAGTCTACAATCCCACCAACAGTGCACTAGGGTTCCTTTTTCTCCACATCCTCTCCAACACTTGTCTGTTGATTTGTTTATGATGGCCATTCTGACTGGTGTCAGGTGGTATCTCATGGTGATTTTAATTAGCATCTCTCTGATGGCTAGTGATGCTGTGCATCTTTTCATATGTCTCTGTGCCCTCTGTATGTTTTCCTTGGGAAAGTGTTTGTTCAAGACTTTTGCCCATTTTTTAATTGGATTTTTTGTCTTCTTGGAGTAGAGTCATATGAGTTCTTTTTATATTTTGAAGATCAAATCCTTGTCCCAGGTATCATTGGCAGCCATGTTTTCCCATTTAGTTGGTTCTCTGTTCATTTTATGTTTTCAATTATACTTAGAGAACAATAGGACATTCATGGCTTATATCTTAATAGTAGCTTACATTTTCAAGGGAATTGTAGGAAGCTGGCTTCATAAATCCAAAGAACATTTTCAGCAAGTTGGAGGCAAAAGCATAGATTTCAGAGGTTTGGATGTTATTACTGGCAGTGAGGCAGCTTCACAGAATCAGATGAATGGACAAGTAGCAAGAAGGTTTTCATGTGGTTCCCATATAACTCCAGTCTGTTAACATACAAACTACTTACTATGAAGGCTGTTAAAGTGGGGTTTCCATTTAAAAAATAACTGTCAGGGACACCTGCATTTTACTTCCTGAGATGGAAATATCAGAATTTACCCATAGATGATTCTTCAAGGTAAACATTGCTGTTATACCAAAGTAGTCTTTTCCCAGGCCACCTAAAACAAACAAAAACCAGATTCAGTTTAGCTTTTTTTTTTTTTTCCTGGTTGGGGGAAAGATAATACATGGGGAAGGGAGGGTTAGGATTTTCCTAATTACACATCTTCTAGCCTTGCTGTACTGGACTCCAGGCAGAAAATATGCAGAAATATGTAGAAACACACAGGACTCCAGCCTGGTAAGTGTCTAATAACAGGACCCAGATGGGGTGGGGCAGAACCTGGGGTTAGGGGTTGTGTTCAGGGCGCGGGATCCAGGTGGAGGGCAGTGACCAGGTCCAGATCTGTGGACACTATCACTGTGAAGGAGCCAGGGGCTTATTGGTACCTGGCCATGTCTGCAGCCACCCAATGGCAAATATGGACTATCAAAGCCCTGTCAGCGCTCTTGAATGGGACAAAGAAAAGGCACATTAATGATTAACTCTGTTAAAAGCTCCTGCTTTTGTATTCCCATGGTGCCTGGCCTATCTGGCTGCCATGTGACCAGCTCAGGCCATTTTCTCGCAGATTGGGGAAAGCTAGTGAGCAAACACAGGTGGTTCCTAGTCAGCCCTGCTGTCAGGGACAACCGTGGCTAGCAACAGCTATGCTTGGCAAAATTAGCTGCTCTGTTTGTCTCCAGTTTTGCTTCCTGGTGCTCTTACTTTCTAAATGGCACATCACTTTGTGCTTATTTTTAGTTGTTTAGAAGAAGTGCAAAAAGGTGGGAGGAAACCCCCATGCAAAAATGGGAAAGGGAGACAGGGCATCATGTTCTTTGAACCTTGCGGTTACAAGTGGCAACCAAACGCAAAGCCTGGGTAAACTGATTAAAACCTCTCAGGTCGTTAACACCCAGCAAGAGCAAATTTATTCTTCTCAGAGGGACGATTTTAGTGATCCAGACATGCAAGCTGCAATAATGATGTTATAGTCTGTCAGAGTGGACCCCACTAGGCACCACATATCCTGAGGCTTGGAATGACCTGACTCTGTAATCAGCCATGGTACTTGGACCTACCTTCCAAGTAGTTCAAAGAGAAGGTAACCTTGCCTAGTCCTGGTTTAGAGTACAGATTCCTTTAGTGGCATTATTGGTTTAAATGCATTTCTTCTTGGCCTACATCAAATAGACTTTCCTTTAAATATATATATATTACTGCATGCTGCTTCAATTGCTCCCAATCACACCAGGAGCCATAAAGCACAGATTATCAGTGTGAGGTGATAAAAGCCCTTTGAGTCAATAGCAGAAATGAACAGAAAATGAAACAAAGTTATTTAAAAAAAGACAACATAAATTTCTACAAAGAGTATGTTAATTTGCATTTATTCAAGCAATTAGCTACAGTAGGAAAGACATTTTATCCAAAAAAACAAGTGACATGATTACCAATGTTTGATATTTAAATATAGCATTCTGCTGGATTCCTAGTTAAAGGAAACAAACAAAGAAACAAACCAACAACCTGTGCGGTCTACTTTCGAATGCAGTTCAGAATTGGCAAATGTCAACTCAAACACAGCTGCAGTGTGTGGGGTGCTGCTTTCCTCATCCAGTTGATGCTGACCACAGAATAAACGTTAGCATTATCAGCTTCCAGCCCCAAACTCCCTGATCAAGCTACTGTAATCTATTAGTGGTGTTTGCTGGGGACTTGTGGGGGTGTTATTCTGCATACCTCCCTATTGTTCCTAAGCTTTGAAATTTTTTAGATGAAGATGGTATAGTTACAGGTCCCAGCTGCAGGAAAGACTTGGTTACCTCTGAGTACAGGCACCCAGTGTGAATTTCAATGACATCAAACAAGTTTAGTGGATAATTAATTATTTTTAGCTGATAAATAATTGGTTTTCCCTTAAAAATACTCACAGACAGTGGCACTGCTATTGCCTACATTACTTAGAATATAAAAATCATTGTTAAGTAAAAACACTTTAATAGCCAAATAAATAAATGATTATGAGGAGCATGATTGTGAAACTGGCATAGAGGAACACTGTCAAGGGGATGAACTGAAAAATCAGCTATAAATATATTTCCAGAGGCTTTTCTTCCCATTTATGTTACTTCACAATATAAAAAGATATAATTATGTTTCTTAAATTCTTTAAAGTTACCTATACAAATAAATTATTGTATACTACCCGCTGAAAAATGCAACTATGGCTTAAATAATGATTACTGATTGATTTTTGTCAGAAAACTGTTTTCTCACTTGCCTATTGAAGTTTTCAAGTTTTTTTAAAAAATTCAATACATACATATGATGCACATTTCAAAATAACAAAAATAAACTAAATATATATAAATAATAACACCTAGCTGTTAAGTGATGCTTACTATGTGCCAGAACTACTGTTCTAAGCATTTTTCATATATTTACTAGTATGTTCTTCACAAATGAACCATAAGATATATGCTGTCATTATTCCCAGTTTACAGAGAGGTTAAGTAACTTGCCCGAGGTTACACAGCCAGTTTCAGGGCTTGGATTGAAATCTAGACAATCTAGTTCCCCAAAATGATAAATAATCTCCCTTTCCCTTCTATGCCTCAATCTCCAACTGTTTACTCCTGGGATTTTTTCTAGTTAATAATATATGCATGTATAACTATGTATGTGTACATATATGTTATCTTAAAACATAAAGTGTGGGCGATTAGGGTTAAAACAAACTAGAAAGCTTCTGAGAAACTGTAGAATATGCCTCAGAATCATACTACCAAGGCTGAGAAGCTGGATATTGATCCACTAACTCCCTGATTTGTTTGATTAGTGACAACTTTTATGATGTTAGCAACTGAGAGATTTCAACCTGCTGCACGTGCGCCTAAACACACTCCTGTATTGAAGAATCCCTTCAGGCATAGAGAAGGTGAAAGCCTCATGCATGTTTGGATCTTTTGTCATGAGACCCCTGGAGTAGGTCAAGGGGATGTGGAAAGGTCATTGACAGGGTATGCTACAAGTTCCTAAACCATTTGATCACCCATGGAAGAGCTTAGTCTTTTAAAGTGACTCTTCTGAAGGATTCTACAACCACTTGAAGATATGTGTTCTGGTTAGTTTCTTAAAAGCAAGAGACTCTCTTTTATTATTATTCCCTGTAGTCCAGGCTAACTTGAGTCAAATATGGTACCTGTGGTGGAGGAGTAAGTAACACATCAACAGCAAGATGCTCCTGGGATTGGCTTCTGACCAGTGGATACTACGCTTCTCAAGGGTAAGTTTTAGGTTATTTCATTTGCCTTCACATACCAGGACCTGCTTGTAGTAGAAACATTTTAAGTTTGTTCAGTGAATGGGCTAGTGAACTTGTAAATAAAGTTTTAAATTAACAAATAACTAACAGTAACTTTCCAGTCTTGTCAGTACTGGAAATAAAAGGGCAAGAGAAATATGTGGAGCTGGAAGAGAGTGGAAATCCAAGACTAAGTGAGATGACACCTTCACCTAGTACTTTACTAGAGATTTCACCATTTTGAGAGAAGTCATATTGAGAAGGCAGAACTCAGTGATGTATAACAGAAATGAAACTTTCCTTTCTTTCAATTCTAATTATATTCAAATATATAACTAATTAGGAAAAAGTACAGATATTATTCATTGATGGCTTCAGCAATTAAAATAAATTATTGTTTTCCATATTTAGAGAAACCAGCACTGTAAGGGAGATACAAAATTTCAGATCACAGGCTGAAAACTATTTGTACAAAAACTTTTCTTTTTATTTCACATTTAAAATATTTGGCCAAAAAATTAAAAGTTTTTAGTGTTTGTTTATACTTAAAAGGAAGATCTCAAATCAATAATCTAAAGAATAATAAACTAACCATAAAGCAATAAAAATGAAGGAAAAAAAACCCTAGAATTACAGAGAAGATAAATGAAATAGAAAATAGATAAACAATAGAAAAAAGAAACAAAATCCAAAGTTGGTTTTATGAAAAGGTCAGCAGAATAGATAAACCTTCAGGTGAAGTGACCAACAAAAAGAGAAGTGAAGAGCACCATCAATCCACAGGATCCCTTTAACATCTATAGAATGCTCTATCCAACAATGGTAGAATGTACATTATTTTCAACTGGTAATGGAACATAAACCAATTTTGTCCATTCCTGGGCCATAAAACAAATGTAAAAATCTTTGTAAGAATTGACATCGTACAGAGTGTGGTTTTGGCCACAATGGAATAAAAGTTAAAGTCAGTAAAAGAAAAATAATATGAAAGATTCCAAGCACTTGGAAGCTAACAACACACTCTTAAATGATACAGGAATAAATAGCAAGCCTCTAGTAAGAAACAAAATCAATCTGAATAAACCATTTGTGGTAGACAATTAAAAGAGTGCTGAGAGGAAAATGTATAGTATTAAACATACATATTATGAAAGAGTTGGTGTCGAATCAATAATATAAGCTCCCCCACCTTAAAAACCCAGAAAAAGAAGAGAAAATAAGTCCAAAGCAAGCAGATGGAAGAAATTAATAAAAATAATAAATCAATGAAATTTAAAACAAAAATCAATAAGGAAAAATCAATAACACAAAGAGTGGGTTCCTTGAAAATATCAATAAAACTGATAAACCTCTAGCAAGACTGACAATACAAAAAAAGAGTGGCTCAAATTACTAATATCAAGAATGAAACAGATGATAGCACTGTAGACCAGGGGTCCCTGACACCTGGGCCTCAGACTGGTACCAGTCCATGACCTGTTAAGAATGGGGCTGCACAGCAGGAGGTGAGCAGCTGGTGAGCAAGCAAATCTTTACTCACACTATAGCCTGAGGTCCGCCTCCTGTCTCCCCACCACCTCCTTCCCACCTATGAAAAAATTTTCTTCCACAAAACTGGTCCATGGTGCCCAAAAGTTTGGGAATTGCTGCTATAGACCATATGGACAATAAAAGGATGATAAAGAAATAACTACAGATACAAGATGGCAGAAGAGTAAGTGGAAGCTACACTAACCACCTCCCAAGACCAATCTGGAATTACAACTAAATTGTAGAGAAATTATCCTGAATAACTAACTGAACATGGGCTGGAGAGAAGCCTTATAACCAAGGACAGACAGAAGTAAACACCTCACCACAACCAGACTGGTAGGGAGTGTGGAAGAGGCATGAGAGGGCTGGTGGGGCTTCAATGGGTGACAGCTAAACTTTCAGAGTAATATTTCAGTGGCCATGGGGTTCCCCATGAGAAGTGTGGTATCTAAACCCCAACTTGGGCTCCCCAGCCTATAGTACCAGAGTTGGAGAGGAAACTGGAAAATATACAGCAGTGAAAAGCAACAGAGTTTCTGTCTACCAGGAAGAGATGTCTGGAGATGCAGAGGGCCTCTTAAAGAGCCAATGTGCAAAATTTTGTTGGCAGCCATTTACCTTGGGCTCTGGCAGAGGGAGGGCAGTGTGGACTAGAGATGCTTGAGAAAAGTCTGGGGTTGGTGGCTCTGAGGAGAGAACTGAAGAAAAAGTCACCTGAAAAATTGTGCTGAGTCATTCCCCATACTACAGGAGCCATCTTTTTCAGGCAAAGCACTCCCCTCCAAATGTCACCAGCCTGAGGGTAAGCAGTGGCCTTGCCCACAGAAATTACTCTGCCCTGCCCTGTGTAGTTTAAGCCAGGCTGCTGATCACACCTTGATTAAATTAACAATGGAGCCATTTGGTGATTGATTAGTTTAACAGCTAAGGCAGGAAAGTACAAAGAAGCAGCCAAAATGGGAAGACAAAAGAACAGACTCCAAATAAAAGCACAAGATTATTCTCCAGAAGAAGAAGTAGATGAAATTGAGGCAAGCAATTTATCAGATAGAGAGTTTATTTATTTATTTCTTTTTTATTTTTTATTTTTAGAAAGCATTTTATTAATAAGTTCTTATACAAAGAAGAAACACAAATTACCATTCAGGTGGATCCCCGCCCCCCTTCTTCTCCACAATGGGAAACCAGATCAGAAGAGAAAAATGACTCCGTCTTGATAACTGTTTCCATCTACACTGACAGTTTTTCAAGCAGCATTTCTATTCCTTTGCTGGTGTTCTTGTTTTTTTCCAATGTGGGAATCAGGCTTTTCAGTCCAGCTTTGACTTTGTCTGCAACTTCTTGATCAGAACTCTGGACAAAGCTAGAAAGAATGATGGCACCTCGGTTCACACTCACCCAGGAGTTCAGGCTCTTCATACCAACATGCTCTACGAGTGTCTTTGCAAAACAACCTTCTCTTCCATTTTCTTTCATCTTTTTATCTTGCTCTATTAACCACTTCAGAACAAGATGTCTCACAGGATGCTCTGCAATGTGAAGCTCTCCATCTTTGCCACCCGGATGCAGTTCTGCTGCTGCCAAGCTGGCGATGGCATTCAAGGCGGGCTGAATGTCTCCAACGGCAGCTCCCAGAATGTCAGGCACCAACACTCACGCAGACTTATCTAACACTACTTCTTGGGCATGATCTTGCAGGTAGTTTAACAAAGCTGGAGAGATGGATTCTAGGAGCTCTCGGGGTCGGATCTCTGGATCTTTCTTACTGTGTGCATTTCCATCTCCTTTCTGCAGAACCTCAATGATTTCTCATACTGTATGTGCAGGATCTCTGGGGCTTAGCAGGTACAACAAGACCTTCCTTCCATATTTGTCATTTACTATGTTATGCAAGGAACTAATAATTTCCGACATGATTATCTGCTTCACAAGCTTAGTTTCATCAATACAATCAAACGCTGCCAATAAAACCAAGTGGGAGTACTGGCCATTAGCAACTTTTTCAACATAAGTCTTCATTGTTTTCACAATCACTTTCCTGTCCTTGGGCGTGCCATGCCACAGGCAGTGCATGGCCACTCTGGTGCCATCGTGTGTGTGCACCAGGTACACCACCACTTCGCAGATGGCTTCGATCATTTCTGATCTTAGCTTTGGGGGTGCATAGGTAAAAAAGTCCAAGAACACTTTATGTACCAAAGAGTGCTTAATCACAGCTTCCTTTTGAGCCATTGGAGTTAGAATCTGTTTCATTTCATCCATGATAAGCTCTAGTTTTCCTGGCTGTACCTCTAGTACTTTGTCCAGAGTTGGGTGATCTGCTGACTTGTAAAGCTGAAATGTGTTCCCGTAGAGCTCCTCTGTCAACATGTCCCTCTGCTCCAAAATGGCTTTGTCATTGTATGCGTACTCCACGATGGCCGATGCCTCCGCGTGTCGGAGCATCTTCCTCACGTGGCCTTTAAAGCTTCTTATTATCTCTGCAATCTGTGGTTTACTCCCATACATGAGAAATTTCTTAACAACATTTCTGGAATATTTAGCTTTACTTAATTCAATCAAATCATCTCGCAGTTCTTCAAAAGCCTGCTTCCTCTGTTCTTCATTGCCATACTGAATGTAACACTGGATCACCCGGGTTGAATCGTGAGCAAATGCAATAGTTTTTATTTTTCCTTGAATCAACCTCTGCAAATCACTTATCAACTTCGTTCTTTTTCCTTTGTCACAGTCTTTTCTTCTTATGATCTCCCAGATCTGCTTGGCCCGAACAACAATGTCATAGATGGTTCTGTCGCTGAGCTGCCTGCTTTGCTTCAGTTCTTTCTTCTTCTTTTTGAAATCATCCCATTTGGGTTTCTTGGCTGCTGACTCATCACTTTTACCGTCCGGCTGGAATTTCCTTTTCTTGTTGATGTTATTCGCCTGTGGAATTTGTTCTTTGGTGTTTTATCCCCTGGCTGCTTATTCTTGAACTGCTTCACACCTTTTTTCCCTGGTTTTATGGCACTTTTCTGAAAGATCTTAGATGTGATTTTAGGCCCACCTTCCTTAACAACTTTTCTTGGAAATGTCTTTGAAGAACCAGAATCACTGTTTTTATAAAATCTGCTTTTTTCTTGGGATGTCTTTGTACCTTTCCCTGTGAATTTTTTTTTTGGTTTGACTTCCATCATGGCAACTCGCACACATGTGGCTCAGATAGAGATTTTAGAGTAATGATTATAAGGATACTCAACAGCATGAAAAAAAAACCTAAGAACCATAAAAAAGTCCGTCAGAAATAAAGAATGCACTACCTGAAATAAATAATACACTGGAAGGAATAAACAGTAGGTTAGATGAAGCAGAGGATCAAATCAATGATTTGAAAGACAAAGTGGGAGAGAGAAAACACCCAGACAGAGCAGCAAAAGGAAAAAACGAATTAAAAAATGAGGAGAGCTTAAGAAACATTTTAGACAATATGAAGCATAACAACATCTGCATCACGGAGACACCGGAAGGAGAAAAAGGTGCACAAGGGATCAAGAACCTATTTGAAGAAATAATGACTACTTCCCTAATCTGGTGAAAGAAAAAGACACCCAAATCTAGGAAGCTCAGAGAATCCCACACAATTTGGACCCAAAGAAGCCTATACTGAGACACATAATAATTAAAATGACAAGGCTTAAAAACAAGGAGAGAATACTAAAAGAGAAAAAGAGAAAACTAACACTAGAGAAAAGCAGGTAGTTACCTACAAGGGAACACCAATTAGACTGTCACGTGATTACTCAACAGAAATATTTCAGGCCAGAAGGGAGTGGCATGAAATATTCAAAGTGATGAAAAGCAAGGACCTATAACCAAGGCTACTTTACCCAGCATTGCTATGATCTAAAATCAAAGGAGAAATAAGGAGCTTTCCAGACAAGAAAAGGCTAAAGGAGTTTGTTAACACCAAACTGGTACTGAAACAAATGTTAAAGGATTTTCTTTAAGAAGAAGAAAAAGAGAAAGAAAAAAACAGAGGAAAACAGTCTAACAATAAAAGGGCACTACATATGTATCTATCAATAATCATTTTAAATGTAAATGGCTTAAATGCTCCACCAAATGACAGAGTTGATAAGAAAACAAACAAACAAACATATATGTGCTGCCTCCAAGAGACCTATCTCAGATTGAAAGATACATACAGACTAAAAGTGAAGGGATAGAAATGATATTTAATGCAAATAGAAAGGAAAAAAAGCTGGGGTAGTGGTAATTGTATCCAAGAAAATACACTAAAGTGAAGGCTATAGTAAGAGACAAAGAAGGATACTGCATAAGGAAAAACAGAACAATTCAAGAAGAGCATAATACCCTAGTAAACATTACACACCCAACATAGGAGCACCTGAATATGTAAAGCAAACTCTGACATATACATATATATATGTATATGGAGAGATCAAGAAAAATAAGTCATAGTCAGGGATTTTAACACAGCATTGACTTCAGTGGATAGATCTTCAGACAGAAAGTCAACAAGGAAACAGTAGCCTTAAATGACACACTAGGTCAAGTGGATTTAATTGATATCTTTAGAACATTTCACTTTTAGTCTGTAT
>VMDR010034536.1:0-11035 GCA_007922815.1 Macrotus californicus
TTTATCCTTTGTATATTATAGGAACGGCAAAATTGGCAAGTGTTAAAAATGCAACATTCCTAATTTGATAATGTGAACTTAATCAGTCCTTCTAGAGAATATTTAGTATTGCAACTTAATTTAACTTGCAGTTAATATTAATTTGTGGGACTTTTCAAGATAATATTCAGACAACAATATTTTGGGGATGGCTGGGGTGTTGGGGGGAGTAGGGGGAAAATGGAGACAACTGTACTTGAACAACGATAAAAAAATATTTAAAAAAAGAAAAATAATAAATTTTACTTTTGAAAAGAGGCAATATGGAATTGCAGCAGTAGGGGGACATCCGCCCTGTATTTCTTACCAGATAAATTATTTTCTGCTGAGGGAAAGAATGGAAATAAGAATATACCTATAAATATGAGAGATGACTCTACATGATATTACTTTAAATAACAAGAAGAAATTATGCATGCATATGAATACTTTCCTTTGCAAAATATCTTGAGAGACTACAGGCTTATTTGAATGACATAATTACTCAGAACATTTTGGGGGAACTCTTTAATTGCCTTAAGAACTAGCAGCACAGTTTTTGTGTTAATCTTCACTCTCTGAAAATGGATTTGTTTTATGGTATCATCAAAGGTCATGAGCAAGCTGGTTGGGTGATGAGACTCACTGGCATCACGCTTAGAGAACATGCTGGAAATATAAAGTAATGAGACTCAAGACTCAGTTTACTGAGAAACTCCCAAACTAATTCTTGAACTGTCATGAAAGTGGTAATCCAGGATGTCGTGAGCAGTGGAGGTATCTTTTCAATAGGGACGACACGTGCACCCTCTGTTGTCCTGGAAGCTCTCTTCACTCAGCAGGTTCTCCTTGAAGTCCCTGAGCTGCTGAAACTGAGCTTTGCATTTCTCTGTTGTTTCATAACAACTCACTTTTGAGGCCCCATTTTGGTGCCTCCTGAATCCTCAGGACATTTTGGGGGCCTACAGCTGTTTCCAGTGCTGTGGACTCATCCTGGTGGCCCTCTGTACCATTCACACCTTGCTTGTTCCAGCTGTGATGAAAAAGGCTGTCTCCCCAGAGAAGCTCCTTCCTCTGTGCTTCTGCAGTGCTGTGAAGGTTACAGTGTGCCCCTGTTTTACGTGTTTCCCATCAGAGAACATGGGCGTATTCCTCCTGGAGTTATGTGGCTACGTATGGCATAATCACACCATTTTCCTCTCAGAGTTAACCCATGTTAACATTTTGTTACATGAGCTGCAGCAATTTTTTAAAATCAGTTTTTACTTTGTTTAATAAATAAAGTGTTAAATATACCACTAAAGCCCTTCCTGCCCAGCCCCTCCCTTTCTCCTTCCTCTCTCCCTTCACGGAGGGAATCACTCCCTGGAAACCTCTCAGTGTTGTTCTCATGCAAGTACAGGTCCGTAATACGTGAAACTCTTGAGCCCGGTCTGTTTTGGGATTAATTGTCCCGTTTTAGAAAGGTAACATGATCCCTGTGCTGTACATAACAGCCCAGCAGCAACTGGGCCTGCAGCTCACAATCATATATGCTGAATTTCTGCAGCAACCTGAATCAGCGTTCACACCCAGTGGATTAAATACATGTTTTAAGTAGCTAGCCATCAGTTCGGTTGATGTTTCACCACCAAAAGGGCTTACTGTAAATATAAATAAATGAGCGTTGTGAAGTCTTAGATACAGAATTGTGGACATTAATTTACCTTTGAGACGTATGTACAGACTCTTAATTCTGTTTTTCTGTTTGTTGATTTCCTCATTTTTGCTTTTATCACAGCTGCTTCTCTCCTGCTTGTATTATTATTCTTTTCCTGATTTCTTGAGTTGACTTATTAGGTTATGTGTTTTATTTCTTCTTTCATGGTGAAGGGCTTTAAGGCTGTGCTTGTACTTTCTGAATAGGGTTTTGGTTTATCTCATAAGTCTTTCTAGTAGTGTTCTCATTTTTATGGTTTATAAAATAATTTCATTACCTTATACAAATCTCTCAGTGTTTCTGTATGTACTTAGTACAGTGGTCCACAAGTTCAAGGAATCGGGATATTTTTAAGCTTTTGTCATTAATTTCTAGTGTCACTGCACTGTGGTTTCGGTGTTTATGAAGTATGCTCTTAACCTAGTGACCTTTCTTTTAAATGAAAAAGCCTATTGTAAGTGAGTTTTTTCATGAGTGGTATCTTTCCAAATATGTTTATTTAACCATGTTTCTATTATTCAAAAATTTCTCAATCTTTTTCATTAGAATTGCTTACAGAGTTTACCACCCACTTAAGAAGACAACAACCAGTCTCTGCTTTATAGCTTTATTTCTCAGATTGATTAAAAGCAGCGTTATGTAGCCATTTACCTTCTCTACCTTACCTTGCTCCAAGTATTGAGTAAAAATTTTCAAAGAGTAAATGTAAACTCAAGGGATTAAAAACTCACTGCTACTAAGGCTGGTTTAAAATGATAGCCTTAGCCAAAGCAAAAAAGAAAAAATGATTCCAATTTTCAAAACAATGACATTATTGAGAAAAGTATCTCTTTTTGTTCCTTTTTTCACCCAGGGCACATACCAATGGTAATTACATCAAAGGGCAGCACAATTTGTAAAGAGATCTCATCACCTTGTTTATGATCCATCACACATCATGCAGTTCATTTTGTGTGACCTAAAAGTCACAGTGCTTGGTTAGGACCAACAGTGGAAGTGAGTGTACCATACTCACTTGGGACCTCACCTGTCAATGCACCCAAATTCTCCCTCCAGTTTTTACCTTCTTGCTCTGGCTTTGGCTGGGTCCTATCCATTTTCAGATCCTGGTTTCTTCCAGAGAGAAAACTATCTTTGGGGAAACCATTGTAGACCAATGAGATGAAATATAGAAGCCATTTTGACTTCCCAAAGAAAGTATTAAGGCATTATCATGTAGGCACTAGTTACTACTATAATTATAAGATGAAAAGAAAACAATATAAAATGGTGGTATATCAAGTTTTAGTGCTTTGATCTCATATTCATTTGAAGAATTTTTTTGGGGGGGTAGTCATGTTATCTCACTTTGGTTTCTTGTAGTCATCCTGTTCCTCCCAGGAGAAGTTGCATCAGTTACCATACCAACCAACGCCAGATGAATTACACTTCTTATCGAAACATTTTTGTACTACCGAGAGCATCGCTGCAGAGAACAGATGCAGGAACTCGCCCATGCGCCCCCGTTCCCGAAGTCTGAGGTATATAGACCCGATTGAAAAATGCACTTAACCGGATCATCTCTTTTGAGCCATTTCAAGGGAAGACTCTGGGTCCTCTAATTCGTGCATATGTTCATTGATTTGTGAACTACTATAAATATAGTGTGATTCTTTTCATCTACACAGGGTATTGTTAATTACCATTGCCAGGTGTCTTATTGTTTTTCTTTTAAATTCTTACAGTTTACGAATTGCTATAGTGTCAGTAATCAGTGGACTAAAGGGTCCACCCATTAAGACTTCTAGCCATTGCAGATTCCAAGACAATCTAATCCTGGTTCACAAGCAGTTCATACTTTCAGAGGGAGAAGCTGGGCTGAAAGGGAAGGGACAGCGCATTTAGATTCACACGTGGAGTTTACATTCCACATTTGAAAGGCCCTCCCAGAGGTTTCAGTATTTTTTCCCATCCTAAGTTGTACTTTCTCCAGGAGTTTGAACAAACTCTTAGCAGTTTATGTCCCTTGAATTTTGTGGATGCCAAACGTAGTTCATTTGACAGTGAGTAAAGCCAGTTTTATTTTGACCCTGTTTCAAAAAGTAATATATATCACCATTTGAGTCTTCAGGAAGCAGACAGTAAAGCAGAGATCAGGATGTTCATGAGGGAGTGCTCAGGATGCTCAACTGTGGGAGGGAGAAGCGAAGCAGCAGTAGGCTGAGAGAGAATTCTAGCTGCCATACAAGCCCAGTGGCTATAATGACCTCACAGGGAGCTCTGGGAGTGACATGACCCATCAGAGTTGCCCTCCAGGCCAAATGGCCCTTCCTTTATATCTCCACCTCTGTCACTGGATGTAATGCCCTGGGAAGGACTTGGCCTTGGGCAAGGTGACTGCAGCTGAGGCCATCTCTGAAGGGACTGAGAGCTGAAGGCTTCTGCAGTCCCAGTAACTGGGGCAGCAGTTCCTTCTCTGCATGGGGATCGGGGCAGTCTGCCTCCAGGGCCACCACAGGACAGGAGCTTGATGGTATAGAATGGATGCACTTTGATATATTATGGTTTTTTTTATAAAAATATTTTGTTAGGTGTGCAGTTGAATATTAAAGTTTCCTGGGAAGGACTTTTCATTTTTTTACCCTTCTTATTTAGTATCATAAACTCATAGTAAATATAGTCACACTTGGTAATTGTAGGATGTGTTAGATTATTTTGAGATACGGAATAAAAGACCAATGTTTACAAATTTATTAAATGACATTGTATTTTACTACACAGGGGCCCTTTAGGTTTTATGAAAGGAGATTCTAGGATATCTTGTGCAAACTCTCTCCTCCCAGGAATATAAATACTCACCTTGAAGTTGCACAACTGTATACCACTAAGAAAGAACACAAACCCACTACTGAGATAAAAAAAGCACACAACAGTTATCTGCCTGTTTCCCACTGTGCACAGTCCTACCTCAGCGTCCCAAATAAATATTTGCTAGGCTAGAAAATGGATTTCAGTGGTGACACCTGTGCCACCGATGGCTCCTAACCCTCTGCATGGGCCATGGCAGAGTGCAGGTGTGCGATAGAAGTGTGAAATTACACACTTCAGCATGTGCTTGGTGTTGTTTCTGTAGCCACCCTGTTTCTTGTAAAGTGCAGCTCATTAACTGGTTTCTAGAACTAGTACTCAAGTGCATGCTACATACAGAATATCAGCTCCATTTAAGAACGTTTTCTGAGTGAGTAATACAGTGTAGCTATAATTAATTTGTGGTATTCCACTTCTTACGCTTTCTTTTTGAATCCTCTTGAGGGTGTCTCTATGTTTTGGAATAGGTATGTGTGTACTAATGACTGATTTTGTAGTTTACTACCTAATATGTTTTTTTTTTTTACAAAGATTGCATAGTACTTTTGATGCAACCAATTGTTTATAAATAAAAGGCTTATTTTCATTTCACGCTGTGGCAAGTTTAAAAGGGTAATTTGCTTTGCTTGCAGCCCCGGCCGTTCTCCCACCTGCTGTGACCATGAAATAATTATGATGAACCATGTCTACAAAGAAAGGTTCCCCAAGGTAATGAGTTGAATTGAAGATGCCTAGCATGGAAACAAACAGGCAACGTAGGTTTAATGTCCGCAAGGCAGTTGGAAGGGATGTAATGGTTCCATCTAGGAATGACTTACACAAAACAGCACAGTCTTCTTAGAGAGAGAAAATCACTAAACACGTTTTAAAACTGCCGAGGGCTAGCCACACTCTGCGTGCCGAACTGGCCCTCACGTGAATCCTGCCATCGGGACCCCGTCGGGTGGGCCTGGCGAGGTCCCAAGGGAGTCAAGGTCCCTAGGGAGTCGAGGTCCTTAGGGAGCTGCCTTTGAAAGTCCTCTCCACCTTTGTGCTTCTCATGCCCATGTTCCTCAGAAGCCTGGTATGTCATGAAAACCATTTTTTAAACCTAGTTTTTCTTTTTTATGACTTTTTATTTCTTTAGCAATTATGTGTCTAACCTTGTTACTTTAGAAGGGAAGATACAGGTGCACTGTTCCCCATTAGACTGGCAAAAGGAATGTGAGCTGGGCCCGAGAGGACTGGGCGAAGGGCTGTCGCCAGGCACCTCGGCTGCAGGGAGCTGCTGTCTGATAGTCCCTGCCACCTCGCGTCCACAGCTTTTCTACCCAAGTGTTCCTACATGTGGGAGAAGGCGATTTCTCTGTTTTGTTCCCCTCCCCCTCCCCCATCCTTATAGCCCTGGGGAAGAGAACAAAAGGAAATCTTTGGTTTCATAAATCAGGAGTAGAGTGCTTATTATTTGTAATGAAGCCAACATTGATGTCATTGATTAAAGCCATTTCAGCTATTTATCACATGTCACTTGTTCACCAGGGAAACAGGTCCTGACTATACTGGTTAATACTTGTTGGGGCTTCAGAGGGGAGCAGGAGGCGGAGGGAAACTCCCTCAGTATTATGCAATTAATGTAAGCGAGGGGTATTGACACGGCCGCAGGGGAATCACAGGGAAGGAAAGGAAAGTGGGAAGGGAAGTTTTAGAGTTATGTTCCCAAGGGAAGCCCCTTGGCTTTTTGCACACGTCCTGTAGCTTTTTGAGGAAAGGATCACGGAGGTGTGGGATGCTTGCTCCTGGTACATGAAGACAGGGCCGACAGAACCAACTATTGGCCTGTCCTGTGGAACTGGAGCAACAGTCCTGCATTTTGAATAGGTACAAACAGAGCTACTTGATATTTTTGACAATTTATTTAAAAGAGCTCAAGATCTGGAATGAAAGCATAACCGTTCACAGATAGTAAGTTATCTGTAGAAGGTTACACGGACCACTTTACATGTGATAGGGCGTAGGAAAAATAATTATCGCCCCAGGATATTCCATTTCCTTTGTATGCCTCAAATCTTTCTTCCACATGATGTGACTTCTTTTTTGTTTCTTCCCAGACAGACTTTATTTTTCAGAGCAGTTTTCGGCTCATAACAAAATTGAGCAGAAAGTACCATTCCCAAATACTCCCTCACTGCACACATGCACAACCCCTTCCATCAGCATCCCCCGCCAGAGAGGCCCATTAGTTATAAGTGATGAACCTACACTGGCACATCATGGTCACCCCAAGGTCACACTTTACATTAGGGTTCACTCTTGGTGCTGTACATTCCGTCGGTTTTGAGGGACATTTAATGACATGTATACACCAGCATAGTATGCAGAAGTGAGGCTTCTTTTAAACTTAATTTCTAGAAGCATATTTAATAACTGCAGAGGTCTCTGAAAATGCCGACTGAGTGTGATGACTGGATTGAGCAAATGTATGTTTCCTTGTATTACACCTGTGTGTGCACATCTCCTCTAAATAGGCTACAGCTCAGATGGAAGAACGTCTAAAAGAGATCGTCACCAGCTACTCTGCTGACCACGTTCTTCCCCTCGCAGACGGGGTGCTGAGTTTCACTCACCATCAGATCATTGAACTGGCTCGAGATTGTTTGGATAAATCCCACCAGGGTCTCATCACCTCACGATACTTCCTTGAATTACAGCACAAATTAGATAAGTTGCTACAAGAGGTAAGGACCATGCAGCATATGAAGTTTTCTGATTTGTTTTGCTTTTCCCCTGGGCAAAAAAAAGGAAGAAAAATTTTATGAAAGCATTTGCGTAACATGTTTTAACTATCCGATGGAGTTCATATTCCAGGGAAGCAAAAAGAAGATGAGGAGGAAAAAACTTACCGCTACTTGCTATAAATTGATTCTGGTTGTCATTTATAATAATAGAAAGTTAATGTAATAACCTTTACAGGAACCTTGGGACCCAACAATCTATGGCTCTAGGATAAGTGGATTGCAAAGGATTTTGAAGCAGTGATCCCCCCACTCTACCCCTTAGCTAAAAAGTTATAAATTGCCTGAGTGTCTGTGTACTATTTGATGCTGCTATCTAGTTCTAATATCTGGAAAAGCTAAATGGAAAATGGCTGGCTTCTTCCAGGCTGCGTGTCCTATTAATTAACTTGCATGTGGTATCGGGTAGTAAAAGCAACTTATATTTTCCTTAGTTTCAGTTCTTCTTCTCACAAAATACCAGTTTCTGAAATGACAGATACACAGGCCTTCTCTAGGTCTAACTCTTGCATGCCAAACTCCTGATAATATCCAGGACAGTGTGTATGGTGGAGTGGAATTAGTATATAAGGTTGCTATCGTGATTGAAGTTGATAAGCCACAGCCTCCAAGTAAAACCTATTTAGCCAATGTATTTGGGTGTATTGTATTTCTGTATCTCATAGGGAGTAAATTATGCCCATGTAAACATAATTGAGGTTGGTTTTCTCTAAGCATGAACGTGTGAATAATTTCATGGAACTGAGGGAAAATATTAGCATCCTAGTTATCTAGAAATCCATCTGCCCTTGCTCCTACCGATTTTGGCTGCAGTGAGATGAGAAGATCCCTCTCTGGAGTCTTCCCATCTAAATCTCCCCACTGAGATTCCTAGTCTCTGTTCCCATCTCTCACATTTCCACCTATCACAGTCTACTAAGGCATCTCAGACTGTCTTTGGGGGTGAACACATTGTTTTATGTTTTTGTTGTTAATTTCCAATTTGATATGGACCAGTTCTCCTATGAATCAAATTGAAAATTAATTTACAGGAAAATGATCATGCATTTGGGGGTTCCAGCAGTGTGGAATTGCTGTGGAGTTGCTAAATGCTCATTCTCAATAAGCGTGCTGATCTCATCACGCACTGACAACCGTCCGTGGACGGCTTCCAGTCTCCAGGCCATCCTTTGAGTCACACTGCACTGGAGCCTGATGTCCGTGTGTGCAGAGACATTGTCGTGTTCACGTGGGATGAAGTGCGGTGCGTGGGAGGGCTCAGTCCACCTGTGCTCAGTAAAGGCTTCTGACTCCCTCTCACTAAACTCACCGATGTGAGGTCACCTCTTCCCTCCTATTCTATGACTGGGCTGAGGCCCTCATCCTCCCTGGTCTGCCCGTACCATTCCTACCTTGTGCTGCTGAAGAGCATCTCTCCAGCATCCTTCACTGGCTCCTTTCTGCCTGCAAGTAAAAACCATCACGTGGCCTGTGTCGTGTTCTTCATCCCAGCACCTTCAACCACAGAACGCTGTGATGGTCTGTTTTGGGGCCTCACTTCACAAGGATCCCCCCAAATCATCTCTAACTCCCTGGCACCTTGCTCCACGTGTGGTGTTTCTTGAACTCCTCAGTAAGTGGGGGGGGGGGAGGCAGGGTGAGAGGGAGAGCATGCATGTGGATACATGCCAAATATTTGATCTGTTAGGATTCGTTGTCAGGTAACCTAATTCTGCTGCTTCCTTTAATTAAATCAACTTCTGGGAAGTGCAGGAAACACTATGCATATTCCTTTTTATGAGAATGCCTCGGAAATTATGTTTGCTAAGTGGAGCTTTATTTATTTTTTATTCTTGTTTATTCTATTACAGTTGTCCCAATTTTTCCCCCTTTGCCTGCTCCCCCAGCCCACCACCCACTCCCACAGTCCATCCCCACTCCATTGTCTATGTCCATGGTCATTCCTACATGTTCTTTGTCTAGTCACTTCCCCTTCTTTCCACCACTTCCCCTCTCCCCCTTTCTCCTCTGGCAGCTGTCAGACTGTTCCCTGTTTCCATGTCTCTGGTTCTATTTTTTCCTCGTTAGTTTATTTTGTTCATTAGATTCCTCTTAAAAGTGAGATCACACTTTTTTTTTGTCTTTCACCGACTGGCATATTTCACTTAGCATAATAGTATGTGGAGCATTTTTAAACAGAAGAGGCAGGGGAGAGAGGCACTTTGGTCAGCCTCTGTGACACTTTTCCAAGCTCCACCGTTCTGTCCCAGGAGATTCTCATAATCACAGTTTAGTCCTGTGTTGTCCATTCCTTCATGGGCATTCTCTGGAAAGGGTACAGTCGATACAAAAAGCTACTTACATTGAAATCTCCCACTTACTTTTGTTTCTGTATGAGAGACTTGCATGGCAATCAGAACAAAATCCTAGGGTTTCAAAAATCATTGGAATGGACCATACAATACATTAAAAAATTACTGATTTTTAGAAACATTTCCTTTGTGGGGGCAGAAAAGCAGGACTACTTGTGGCTTAAAGGGCGTTGTTGGGCATGAATAAGAATATTTTCTCGTTTATCATCACAGATAAACATTTCCTTCAGTCCTTTTGTGAAAATCAAAACTATTCTCAGAATCACATTCACAATGTCCTTTCAGAGTTTGGAGCTAAATGGTCACAGGGGAATTCACCCCTTTTGGATAGAGCGGAATTGTGGGAACTTGCTTTGTCTTTCCCGGGATGCAACTGTTGTCAGTTCCCAGCTGTGACACCGTGTGCCTGTCTGGCCTGCCTCCCAGCCGCCTTCCCATTGTCAGTCTTTGGTATGGCCCGGCAAGGGCTCCCTGAGGCTTGCAGAGCTTGATTTAACTGATGCCTTTTAAAGTGCTGACGTCTAGGTCAGTTCTCCAGGAATGCTTTTATGTCTCCATTCTCTTTTTCACTTGGGTGTGTTTGGTGAAAGAAAATAGAATACATGGGAAGCTATAACCTACCCTCAAATCTGAGTCTCAGGATTTTTTTTTTTTATAGCGGTCAACACTTAAAATACAAACACAGGGTATCAATGACTTTGGAGCTCATTGTTGGCAGCCGAGAAAATACTGCCCTTCTCACGCTGTGTGTGTGGTTTCGTTTGGAGTTATTTTAACAGAGCTTCCCCCTGTCGCTCCCTAATAATGTTAGTAGATAAAATGTTATCTGAGTTAATATAAGCATTGTGTGTTTTGGCCTTATGTATGGCTGATAATTTTTAGAAGTAAGATGTAAGAAAGGACAGATGATTATTATAGTTTTTAAAATGGAACTTGTGTAATCTAAACTATTTTTTTAATTTGTTAAGATATTGAGTTCTTGTCTCCCTTTGATGAGACCACTAAAACAGTCCTTTTAGATTTTTTTTTACATTCTTGAATTTATAAATCAATAATTATTATATTGAAAGAAACTGCAGGATCTAGCTCCAATTGTCAGTCAAGAAGTTAGTTGGGGATTTTTTGTTTCATCTTTCAGGTTTTCTGTTTAGTTTTGATTAAGGATCACCTGTAAAGAAGACATATAACCATATTTCCTGGCACTCATTGTATCTTCAAATATCTTATTATTATAAAACAAAAATTGGAAAGAAAACTTAAAGACAGTTTAAATATTATGTATATCTCCTTGTATGTGCCTGAGCATTCTTACTGGTTACTGGGCCTCTAGTCCCAGTCACTGGTTGGTT
>VMDR010034537.1:0-11039 GCA_007922815.1 Macrotus californicus
AAGCCTTTCCACTGGCTTTCTCTTATTGAAATTTCATCCACTAAGGTTCTGATACTGTGCTCCTTTCAGTTTAAAAAATCCAGAATGATAGAAAGTCCATTATTATTTAGGCCAAGGTGCGGGGGGGAGAGAAAGTAAATATTAAACAAAATCATGTCTCAAAGAGATATTTGCACACCCATGATCATTGCAGTGTTATTCATAATAACCAAGTGGTGAAAGCTGCTGAATGGCAAGTCAATGGATGAATGGATTTACAGAAAAAAGATATATACATATAATTGAACATTATTTAACCTTAGAAAGAAAGGAAATTCTGGCACATACTGCAATCTAGAACCTCTGAACCTTGAGGATATTATGATAAGTGAAATAAGCCAATCAAAAAAGGGCAAATGCCGTATGATTCTACTTATATGAGCTCACCAGAGCAGTCAAAGTCACAGAGACAGAAAGCAAACTAGTAATTACGTTCATAGCGGCGGAAAGTAAAACAGTGGTGGTCAGAGGATCAGGGAGAGGGGGAGGTGGGGAGTTTTTGTTTCATGGTGTAAAGCTTCTGTTGAGGAAAGTAAAAGGGTTCTGGAGATGGAGGTGGCCACACAACAATGTGAATGCACCTAACGGCACTGAACCGAACACTTAAACATGGCTAAGGTGGCAAATTTTATGTTATGTGCGTTTTATCACAATTCTAAAAACTCAAGATGATGCACAGTTAAACAGCATTTGTTTTTTGGTATTATTCTTAGGATTTAGAGGACAAAGACTACTTGAAAGGTGGTCAAGTACCAGTAATAATCAACACTTCGAGTGACAAAATTTAGGTGGCTTCCATGGAAAACACAATCTGTAGAGCATGCATCTGGAAGTTAGGAGGTTATCAATCTTGAAAATGTGAGGATGAAAGGACAGACTACTTTACTTCGTGTTCCCTTTTCACTCCTCAAATCCGTCCCTGCCACTTCATTGTGGTAAGCACCTCCTGCTTATCACATGTCAATATTTCTCGTCTCAATACTTCAGAGATTTGTTCCTCACAGTTTCAGGAAAACTAGCTGTTTGCTCCTCCTGAGAGAGTTTGGTAGGTTTTAAGTTGCTGAGCTGTGGTGAGGTGAGCAGTAATTGTCTCAGCTCCATTATTCAGGCACTTTGGAAGGAAGTGGAAACCGTAAGTGCAGAGAAGGTTTTGAAACAGGGCTGGGGTGTTGATCTTCAATGAAGAATCAAATGGAGCAGGTGTCCTTGGGACACGGCAGTAGAACTGAACACCTGAAAATGATGTTACATCTTCCCTCTGGATGAAACGCTTTGGGAATTGTCACAAAGATTCCATAAATTAAACACGTCTAGCGTGCATTTTCTGAGTCACCCTGGAGTTCTCTGCAGCTGCAAAGCTCATTTGCTTTAGAATTCACTGTCCTCATGGAGTTAGTTTCTAAATAACTTCTTGTCCATATTTTGTCCTGTTTTTTTTCTCCTTGTCCTTTCTAATTCCCCGGATATTTGAGATACTTCATTTCCGTGTTACAAAAAAAGGTATCTTACCACCCCAAGTCTTCTTCCATCACCATCATCCCCCCTTACCTTATTCTGCTTCCTCACACTACAATATACAGATGATGTAGACTGTACACCTAAAGCCTATATAACTTTTATTACCCATTGTCACTCCAATGCATTCAATAAAAACAAGTGTATTTTTAGATGAATGTTATCCAACTGATTAAGATACGCAGTAAGTCAAACCATTCCTGCAAAGTTTCCTTATACAAGAAATAACCTTTAATTCTGCATTTCCTTTACTTTGCTTTGTCTTCTTTTTCTAATTTACTTACTCTGTTTTCTATGTATCTCCCTTTAGTTCCTCTTCCCTTTGTCATAGTGTCATATTCCTTTATTTTTTAATCCTGCTTCTTTCAAAGCATGCATCCTTATCACTTGGAATTTTCACTATTTCTTACTTTCTCTGTATTCTCTATTCCAGTTTATTTTCACCCTCTCTCTAATTTGCAGTTCCATAAGAATTACAACACAGAGACAGGGAAAATAATTTATATTTTTAAAACATTTTATGCACCAGTCCCTAAACTGAGCTTTTCCCTTTATAGTGAATAGCTTTGCGTTTTTTAAATCAGGAGACTCAAGCGTTGTTCCGGAGCACGTTTCGCACTTAGATGGTGTAGAAGTCTCACCTGGGTAAACGGGGTGTCCAGAAGAAATGAGTGGTAGCAGCTGTAGAACGTTCTCCTAATCAGATGCTTTTCTTTTTTCTTTTCAGTGAGCATTTCTGGTGTCACGAGTTTCACGTGCAAGTGACTGAACATTTGGCAGCAGGGAGGAGGAAGGACACTCAGAAGGCCTGTGCTGGAGGCCCCTCGGACTTGTCACCGAGAAGAGTCCTGGAGCTCTTGAGTGGTGGTAAGTGATCATCTGCCTTGTTCCCAAGTCCTTCAGGCATGCAGATGCAACACAGAACCACACACCTGTGGCCTCCCGCTTCATGCCACGATCCAACTCCTGTAACGCCCCTATACGTTCTTCAGCTTTTTGGCTTATGCCTTTCTTGGCTTGTCTTACCATTTATTGTGTTACTCGTCCTTAGGGCTTTATACTCAGACCTTTTTCTCTCACTTAGACTTTTCACTTCCTACCTCAGCCAGAATCATACCCTCCCTGAGCCTAGAGTAGTTTAGTTTCTCATGGTAACTACCTCATTTATTTCAACCTCGGCGCATCAACCTCACAATCTGGTGCAAGTCCTTGTGAGCACTTCCTCCAAATGTGTTGGCTCTGCATTCATGAGCATTTCTCAGACTCAGGGAAGATACCTGACTGCTATGGAACTGTCCCAGTCATTGTAAGCAAGCAGCAGAACTAACGGTTTTTGCTGCTCTTGCTTGCCTGTTAATTAAACCAGTTTCTACAACATTGCAGTAAGAGTTCATGAAAAAAAAAGAAGTAATGGAAAATTTAAGAAGGAGCATGTTTCTCGCCATCATTGGATGGGGGCGGTAAAAAGGAAGTTGAACACTTACATACGTTTGTGTCCCAGAAGGACCACCTACTCTGGGATTACTTAGCAATTAGAGAATGGTAAGAACTATACTTGGAGCCACATCTTATTAAAAAGCCAGACTTATCAATGATCCAATATATAATGTTCTGTGCCTTTGGGAGCCAAAGTTCTAATCTTGCCCCATGATTTTGTCTAAGTGAAGTCAACTGCAAAGGCATGAGATGGAAGCATTATTCCACTAGGTTCCTGAGCAAGTCTGTTGGTGGCTGTTGGGGCGGGGTGTGCAGATGTCTGAGCTGAAGATGCTTATAAGAACATTTCTTAGTGCATTCGAGAAAACTGGCATCTATAGTGTATCAAAACAGCCATTCAAAAATGAATAACACATAGCCACACCATTTTTGAATCATAGGTCTCAGATTTGCTTGTTAAAATAAAAAAAAGTTACTTACCTTGAAAATACATGAGTTGCAGTTCTACAATGTAACTTTATAGCTTTTACAAATATGTTCCTACTTTAAAATGGTAACTTGTATTTTAATTGAGACATGTAATCATAAATACATTAAAAGGGAAACATTTTGCCAGTACCTGCAGTGCCCCTCAACCCCAACTCTAACGCAGCAGTTTCGAGTATGGCAACCTACACTAAGAGCACCTATACTGGACAAACAGATGTATACACTGTATTAATACAGCATATGTTTTGTATTATATACACAAAAGAAAACTTAGAAAAACAATTTATGAAACCAATTATAAGAGAGTGAAAGAGAATGGGGAGGAGGAAGAGAAAAGATAACATGAGTGAATAAAGAATACCCAAACAGCAGAGATGCCGTGGTGAGATTCAGTGGAAACTCAAGTTAAAGAATGATAATGGCCCATTAGATGAGCTCACAATGGCAACAAAATTTAATTTTTCTAATTACACTTAATTAGAAGTTGTTTGACCAAAAGGCTTAAGATCGGATTGTGGCCTAGTTTAAAGAACACAGAAGAGTCGATGCTGGGAAGTGTATTCCTAAATAGCCAGTTACTGTGTACAACTAAACTTAAGTCCCGTTAACCTGTTCTTCATTTCCACAATGAGGGAGCTGGTTCCTTCCAAATCAGTGTGGCCTGCACATTTCAGTAACTTCTGTACGCATGGAGCCTGCTGCCTGCGAGCTGAAGTAAAGTAACAGAAGTAGCTGCTGAAGAAAGCAAAGTAGGCGTGGAGACTGTACAACTAGCCTCTCCCTCATTCAGGGAAAAATCTTACCGGGTGGGTCCCGTGAAAGACAGTTCTGTGCACTCTGCCACAGCAGGGTTTTTCTGGAAAGAGGAGGTTTTGAGTACTGGTCTAGTTCTGTCAAATTTCACTAAAATCCATTATTATTTCTCTGTGGAAGTTGACAGTTACTCAGAGAAACACTTGGAGGTTTTGTGGATTTAGCAGGCTTAGCAGGGTGTTGAACCCCTTGTTAATTCAGTGTCCTGTAAATGAGTCCTGGTTTCCAGATTCACTCATCACTTAAACAAGGATCTCTTGTCAGAGGGCTGAGCAGATAATCTCTCTAAAAAATTTCTTAACAACAAATGTAATTTCAGAGAATAAATAAAATCCATCTCCAAATATTTTTATAGAAGATATTTGCAACATTGAGCTGGAAAAGGGACATGCAAAATATAAAATCTGAAAACGTCAGTTGTGAAATGCCACATGTTAGTCCTTCTGAGGCTGACAGCACATACTTGGCTGTGGAAAGAACACACGGGGTTTTCTCTTGTCCTTTAAGCAAGTGACCCCCTTGGTCTGTAGGCTGTGCTCCATCCTGCATAGCTAAAACTCACATCAGCTACACCCTTTGTGTTCGTAAGGGTACAATATTACAGTCTGGGAGAGTTTACTAAATATTTTGTGAAAGTAATTGTTCATGTTATTATGGAAAATCAAAGTTAGGGAGAGTGTTCAATTTTTTTTTATCATCACCTGAGGATGTTTTTTCATTGCTTTTGGGAGAGAGAGACAGAGAGAAACAGAGACAGGCAGAGAGAGGGACATTGATTGGTTGCCACCATATGTGCCCTGACCAGGGATCTAACCCACAACCTGTGTACGTGGCCTGACCAGGAATTGATTGGTAACCTTTTGGTGCATGGGTTGATGCCAACCAAGCCACACTGGCCAGGGTGAGAGTGTTCAGATTTGTTCTAGCCCCTCCCTGTTCCTTACATGTTGCCATTGGATGTGGCAGGTGGCATCCGCTATGTGGAATCTGTTCAAATTCCAGCTCTGTCACTTGCTAACTGGTGACTTGGGGCTATCACTTAATTCTTTGATTTATAGTTTTTCATCTTAAAGGTGTTAAAATAATATAATAATTCACAGAGTTGCTGAAAGTTTTTAAAAAAGATATACATCTATATAGTGTCAGTAGTCAGTAAAATTGGATCCTACTCCTCTCAACAATTTAAGAAAAGTTTTGTTGCTTTATTCTCAAATTCATCATTGCCCCATGTCCTGGTCTGGGTAATAGGTACCAGTGTTAAATTATCTCTGTACAAATGATACTTTCTCTTTTCCTGGCTAGATTTTGTAAGACAAAATAGTTTAATCTCCTTGTGAAGAATTATTAGCACAAACTTTTATTTTTATTTGGTTTTATCTTCTCAGTTATTCGTAGTATATCACATTCCCCTGGTGAGTATAGGTTTATAAGTAATGTAAGTGATTATCCACTTTCATTTTTTCATTTGCACATTAAGAAAAGCTTCATAAATCTAATTTTACTATACTTCAGCTGTGACACATCTAAATTATATTTACAAGTAATTGCACATAGTGAAAAGTGCTTGGACTGTTTCAAATTATGTCTATAAAATCACATTCTCATTCTGTTCTCACTTTTTAAAAATTATATTTTAATAGCTTCAGTGCCCTCAAACACCATAACAAAATAATTATTTTGAATATATTGTGCTTTGTGCCTTTTTTCTATTCATGGACCATCTGTGTTATTGAAAAACTTGCAATTAATACTTAGGAGTTAATGAGTTACTGGACAGAAAAGTCCTCTGACGCTGACCATTGAAGGACTGAATTATTTTCCGCCTGTGGAAAAGCAGAATACAGGTATTTACACGGGAGTCCATTTAGATCCATCTTATTTCACGGTCTACTGGATGGGTTGTAATCACTCTTAATTTGGAGACGATTTTGTTCAACTCTGTGGAGCTGTTTAATGGGAGAGTCACAAGTTTATTACTGAGATTAGAGAGGAGGGGTTACAGAGAGGCTGTTGTCACTGGTCAGGGTAGGTAATGTGAGGCGCTGTGACACATTGAGATTGCAGTGGCTGGCATGCACAACAATTGGATTTCTTGCTCACTCCGGTGAAGGTCTCTTCCACTCTGAGACACAGGGCTACAGGCTTCATCAAACTAGTGATTTAATAACCACCTCAGATTATGGACTCCTGGATCAACCTGGCAAGGAAAAAGAGAACTGGAGTTTACCTCACTCTGCCCGATTCACTGATTAGCACCCGATCTCATTTTCCTGATCTAATTGCAAGATAACCTGACAGAGTACATGGAACGTTAAGTGAATGCTTACTGTGTGCGTCACATCCTCCAAACAGGTCGGGGTGGGCATCAGGAAATGAAAGTGTCTCCATATCTTTGCACATCAAGTTTCTTCTTTCTGAAATACCTGGAATTCTTGCTTTCTCAAGGCATTCCTACGTAACTCTTTTGCTAAGGGATTTGGAACCTACTCTTCTCCTTGAAGCCTTCCCCTATACCTTCAGGTGGTATAATTGCTCCTTTCCCTACATTCTTCTATTTTATTTTATATTGTGACTATCAATTAAACATTTACTTTTGGCAGTCTTCAAATATATATATGTATATACAATATAAATATAACTATAGATAGAAGATAGATAGATAGATAGATAGATAGATAGATAGATAGATAGATAGTTAGTTCTAATTCTACCCCAGGCTCTACAATATTATCACTCTCCTATAAGTGAGGATATGGAGAATTGAAAACAAAGTTAAATAACTTGTGCTATGATATAGAACCAATAAGCCGTAGAGTGAAGATTGATCAGAGTGAGGACTGGTTGCAGCCGAGGTCTGTGTGATCTCAAAGCAAACACCCTTTACCCGTGTGTACCCGTCTCCACCCCCCATCTAGTGTGCACCTTTTCATGTAGCAATTAATGAAGTGTGGCGTAATCATGCATGTGGTTTCCCTGAGCTTAATCTTTGAGACTCCAGAGCCCAGCATGGTTACAGGCTTTCAAACACATATCTTAATAAATGATGGAACGCAATTTAGTTAATACACATGAGAACTTCCAACAACTGTGCCTTCTTCCTGTTTTCAGCAGGTTGCAGTACAGCCTATGTTAACTAAGAATCACTAGTAATTATTTCATTTGGAGCCACTTGCACCCTTCTGACAAGAGCTCAAGGTCATTCACAGCCATGACTTAGTTCACACAGGCAGTCTAGGAGAAGCGCCATTGTCTTCTTGACTTGCTTCCTTGCTGTTACTGTTACTTGGATTAGGTTCTCAGGACCACTGTACAAAGTACCTCAAACTGAGTGGCTTTAAACAGACATTTATTTTTTTTTCATAGTTTGAGAGGCTAAAAAAAAGCCCCAAATCAAGGTGTCAGCAGGGCCTTGCTCTCTGAAATAGAGGAGCATCCTTCCTTGCCTTTTCGTAGCTTCTAGTGGTGGCCGCCAGTCCTTGGTGTTTCTTGACCTGCAGCTGCATCACTCAGCCTCTGTCATCCTGTGGTGTCCTCCCTGTGTGTCTCTGTCTTCACATGATGTTTTCCACTCTTTGTGAGGACACTAGTCATATTGGATTAGGGCTCACCCCAATGACCTTATCTTAACTGAATTATATCTGTGAACATTCTATTTCCTAATAAGGTCATATTCATAGGTATTAGGGATTAGAACTTCAACATACATGTTTGGAGGATGCAATGCAACCCATAAAACTATGATACTATGCAACACTAATTCTTACCCTCCTGCTTAAATCTTTTTTTCCTGTCACTGTAACTGTTCATTTACATTCAGCTCCTTTACACTAACTTTTTGAGGCTTTTATAAATTAGGACACCTTATTCTTTACCTTGGCTCTGGTTTCCTCTCCTTTCCTACTCTGCTGCCTAATCCAGGCCACTGTGGATTCAGGCCCCAGGATCCCTGTATGTTTGGAGACCTGGAGAGATCTCTGGTTGCCCAGAGACATCACAATCTCTGTTCAATGTCTGTCACTGTGGCTCCTGCATGTTGTTAGTTCCTATACCTACTAAGCCAAGAGCATGTTCCTTTTATCAGACCTGCAGTGTGGAGCTGCAGAGGATTTCTAACACTCTTTTTTGGCTGGAGGCTGGAAAATATAGAGACTAATGACAGCTGTAGAAAACACTATTCTCTCTTAGGGATATTTAGTAATATCATGATCAGACTTATGCTTTCTCTTTTAGCTTTTGTTTAGGTTTATTTTGCACAAAACTATTTACTTTTAGATGAGCCTCTGCACCCACTTGAAATGATTTCTGACCACCTTAAACATAAGGCAGCTTAGCCCAGTCCCCAAGTGCAGCAGCGTGTGAGAGGGTAGTATTATTTTTTTTTAATGAGTAAACAAAGTAGTTGTTACAAATTCATTTGCATAAAAATGAGGGCCATTTTTAAAGTTGAAAAAGTGGTTCATAAAAGTGAAACTGCATCAAAAGTGAAAAGTGACATGGATTTGATATTTAGCATTTCTGGACTCTATTCTGACTTGCAGTTCATGAATCATGCCTGCAGCACCCGTGCCCTTTTCCGACTGTTCTCGATTCTGCATCTCTTGTTTCTTGAGTAAAGAAGTATTTCTGTCAGCTCTGTAGGATGAATTCCACATGTCAAAGAGCAAATAGATATATTAATTGGCATATTTTTATTGTTGTTGTTCAGATTTTGTGTTTAAAGCCTGAAGGATATAAAAATAAGGTTCTTAATGGGAGGCCCTGTCATAAGAATTAGTGTTGCCCTAGTTGGCTGGTTTCCAAAACCTGAACTTACCTCACGCTCCAGATGTCATTTGGGCAGAGATACTATGCAACAAGGGGAACACATTTAAGTGTCAAGTGTAGAGTTTGGAAATTTGTTGTTGCAGGTATACATATTGCATGTAAAAAGTGACATAAAAATAATGTTAACTGAGAAAATCTTGAGCTTCTTAAATTAAAAAGATAGTCACCATTTCAAAGAAATCACAAACTTTAATATCTTCCAAAAGTTTGCAGAATTGTATAGAACATTTTCTATTGCATACATGTTCATTTTTATACATGTCAAAAGACTCAGCAGACTTTTAAAAAATATTGTAAAAAATTACTGTAAATTTTGACATTTGTTTCAATAGTTAACTGAACCCAGAGACTTCTGTACCTGGTAAAACACGGTGTCTTGGGGGCAATTTTAGGTGAATCATACATGCAATGTGTCATCTTGTAGCAGGAAAGCGTGACTCCACAGTGAAGTAAGTTAGCAGCTTTATACGATGCATCAGATGCTTATCTTGAGAATGGTCTTGGCAGAAATAAGTAGGTGTAAAATGCTGACTTTAGGGGTAAAAAGCTTGGCTTTTTCTTTCACCTTTCTTCATGGCAAGTAGCTCTAAGCTGTGATGGAGAGGGATAGACAGAGACCCAGAGAGACACACAGAAAGAGAAAGAGAACGAGTTATCTAGGCTTTATGTTGATTTTTTGTGGTTGTTAGTAATGTACAAGGAAAATTTTGATAGAATTTTCCCAACTTTTCTTTTTAAAAGGTATAAAAGATGTATGTAAATATCATAGAATATAATTTGGATCATAAATTATAGGATAAAAGGAAATATCTAGGTCCACATATCATTAATCTTGTAATTACTTCAAAACATAAGACATAATGGAAATACTTGAAGAGGCAAGTGAGATTTTGCAATTCAATATTGTAGATGAATTAATTCACTCATGTACTTTCTCTTGTATTTATTAAGATATTTATTAGATACCAATAGTATGGCAGGCACTGTGTTAGATATTTAAGATTAAAAATTCTTTTTTCTTTTCTTTTTCTGAAATTTTCACTGTAGTAGAGGAGCCTGGCATAATACACAATTTCAAAACGACAGGGGAACGAAGTTGTGTAGGAGGTGGCCAGAGTTCCACAAAAGAATTCCTTTACAACACTAAAAGAAAGTACTCATGGGGACCCTGTTATGGGTAGAACCACGTTAGAATGTTTAATTTTTTAATATTTTTAAAGTTGTTTTGAAGGTCGCCAGTGTAGAGGCCTACTTTACAATAGGCACTTCAAGGAGAAGCATGTGAAGGCAGGAGCCCTGGCTATGACTTCATTTCACCGTGGTGTGCCTGTCCTAGACATGGCCAGGCCCTGGAAAGGAGTCAGAATGTTGCACATTCTAGGCTAGACTCTCAAACCACACAAGGTAATGAACCCCAAATTCATAGACTTTGAGCTTCTGGAGAATAGGGATTACCCCCTCCTTTTTTTTTAATTTTAAATTTACAGTGCCCTGCAGAGCTCCTGATTCAAAATAAATACTCAGTAACAGCTTGTTCAATAACCCTGCATGTGTTCGTAATTATAGACGTCATAGGGAAACTGTATCCCTTAAAGCTCTCACCAGTGAGTTTTTCTTTCATCTCTGCATTTCCATTGCTTACTATGGCTTCTAGAATTGCAGTACGGTTGAATCTAGGTTGATTAGCAAGTTAATTATGTTTCCTTTGTTGACCTTGTCCACTTTTAGAATGTGTTGCTGTCTCATCTCCTTATCAAACATCTACATTTGCTGCTTTGGGCTAGGAACTTATCTAAAGAAAAAATACTCAAACACATTCTACTGAGTTGCTTTTATTCTTGGGAGAAGCCAGTTGATTAATTCTTAACTTCAGTATTTATTTCTGTTATTTATATTTGCTGGCTACATTTAATGCAATATAA
>VMDR010034538.1:0-11035 GCA_007922815.1 Macrotus californicus
GTTTACCACTTTTTATGGTTCTGGAAGACAATCCCTTGATCCCCTGCTCAAGTCATTTTCTGTTTAAGTGTCTTTTCATCTTAGCATTTATCACTGTTGATCTCATAATGTCTTTTATTTAATTATTTTTTCTTGAATTCCCAAAGTCTGAAACAGAACCTAGCATTTAATGCGCACTAAATGAATATTTGTTGAATAAAGGTAGGCAGTGAGTAAATTAGCATCGCTTCAAAATCTGAGCTCCAAATAAGAAGCCACCAGGGAAGCAGCAATTACAGGTGTTTATTTACCATCCCACAGTCTCAGTTCTGCTTAGTTGTTTACTTGGGAGTTAACCGTAATGACGATTAATGTTTCCTTTATGCAATGCTGGGTGTGAGAGACAGTCCAAAATGAGTCAGGCTACTGATATTATGTACAAATGTTTTGTAATGACTTTACTATCAGTTGCCTCTGAATCTACTGAATATAATGGAATAATTGCAATTTTGACTGCTAAGTAAAACTAGATTGAAATCTTAACTAACTTTATTTTGTTACGACCCCAAAAAAAGTATAAAAACAACAACCAGATCAAATGCTATGATAGAAGCAAAGATAAAAAGGAGACTAAAAATGAGAGGGTTTTTTAAGTCATAAAGTATGTTTGGAATAATTTGAAAACAGATTCAGTAGTAGCTTGCATTTTCTAAATCTGAATTGTTCATAGTAAGTTCCAAGTGGAAAGGAAAGAAAGCTGGCTGTGAAACTTGTCTTCCTGGGCCACGGGAAGTGATAGAAACTGCTAAACAGCCATTTAAGTAACGAGAAGTGTGGGGCCACTGATATAATAGGAAAGAAAGAGCATATACTGATGTGTCTCCATATTTGCAGATTTGGTGATTTCTTAGAACAGGGCCCTTCTTAATTTCAGCTGTCTGTGATATTCACAGAGATTATTTTAGGTACAATGTGTAGCACATTCAGGCAACTTCCAATATTAGTTATCAGAGGACGGTTTTAAAATTGTTTTTGTGGTGGTATCTACATTAGCAGAAACATAGTGGAGACACTTAGACTGATAAAAGGCTGAAAGAGGGAGAAATCTGGAGTCTGAAGATACTAAAAATGTTGGGATTCAAAAGAGATCAGTGCCAAGTCCCTGACTTGGCAAAATGAGAATCATAGACCTAATGACATCAGTAGGAAGACAGCAGAAAGCATCACTTATTTTTGAATTTAATATTCAGAGAATTAGATATCTCACATTAACAATTTTTCCAGCATTCAATTTTAAAACTCTGATACTCTTCCTGATGTTTTAAGTAGGGTTTGTGAAATGCAATTTGACCATTTCTTCGTAAACAAGAGCACCCTTTTCCAAACTGTGTCATACAAACCTGAGTGTTCTAAGAAATACTAATCAATCATCCAAAGCCAACGTGGCTTCATGGTCAACTAGGTTGGAGAATTACTGCACATGCGTATTTCTCTTGTAGCATAACAGTGCTTAATTGGGCTAAAAAATTCCTGCAAAAAGGAAATTTGCTTAATTTCATATTTTAAAAATATATTTGATTATAAAACTCATTTTGGGGGCAAACATTTCAGATGGTATTATTTTTTAAGGAGCCCAGTTTGGAAATTAAAACTATCATTATTACTAATCCTCTACTGAAGTTACTCTCAAACTTTAATCTGCATATGAGTCTCCTAGGGAACTCACTCCATTGCTGATTCTGATTCAGCATTTGAGGAGGTCTGAATGAAATTCTGCGTTTCTGAGCAGGTCCCAGGTGATGCCCAGGCTGCTGGTATGGAGTCCACATTGTGAGCAGCATGGTTCTATTGCACTGGGGTTCTTTAGTTCCACACAAGTTATTGAGACATGGAAAGATGTATGCTTTAACATTAGTGTCTTTAGCACCTGAGGCTAACAAAGTAAAACAAATAGATAGAATGAGAATTGTTCTACTCCAGCCTTGACTCGCATCAGGATACAAAAGTGAAAGGAAGACAGAAGAGAGTCTCTTTCCTGTACAAATTAACACAAACAGTGAGTGAAAGAGTCTGTTTGACAACTCAGAGACCACTCTCCAGACGAGACATATGAAAAGGGAGAGGTAGAAAGAAAAGATTCCTGATAGCATTCTTTTTAAGAAAATGGATGCATCCATTCTACTCTTTCTTTGATGTAGAGATGGGGATCCCTTATGAGCTCAAGGTTAGTGACAATGAAGATGGAAACAATCAGTTTTGAAATACATGCCATAAGGTTGGGAGACACTGAGGGCTTTTGCCAGGCTCATTCTTGAGAACACTAACACTTCCTGTAAACTAGCTGTAAGTCCACGCTTGGACTTATGCTTAAGGTGACAGGCCTATTAAAATTGATCTGTGCTGATGGAATCTACTGGCATTAGAGACAGGTGAGTATTCCCCGTGGACCTGTCATGGAATGCAGGGAGACAAAGCAAGCAAGGTTGCTTTGGGTCATGTCTAATGTGGTTCTCCATAGCAGAAAAATAGGTGAAGCACCACAAGACTCTTTGAGGTGAGCAAGGAGGTACAAAGGACTATTTTGAAGAGACCCAGCTACTTTTCCCTGAATCGAAGACACTTGAGGAGACATGATTCCTGTAGGAACCCAAAGTGGCCTGAGAAAGATAAGATAGCACTCTACTCCCAACACCTACTCTTTAGGTGTCCAGTGTAAAGCAGGTTCTAAAGGGAGAACCATTTTAACTGAAAATTATGTTTGTTTTATTATTAGTATCTTGGGCCGTACCTCTTCATTTCTGAATGTGAATTTAAACTGGTACTCAAATGACTGTGGAAGGCTCCATTAAGAATGAGCAGGAAAACCAAATCATCTTAAGCAGCCCGTTGAGAAATGTGAAAATGAGACCTACCAAAGAGGGTTTAATTCAGCGAAGGCAGGGATGGTGGAAGGTGGAATTCAGTGGGGTGTGTGCATGTGTATTTCAACATTGTAAGTCAAGTGTGTTCAACAGACTGGTCACCGAGGACTAATAGTGACCCAGTTCCCCCAGTGGTGTCAGAGCCCACCTCTTGCTGTGGTCTCTCTACCACTCACCTTTAATTTGCTGCTTCTAATCAGTAGAGGGCTCAAAACACAAATGTTCTGCCCCATCAGGCTGCTGAGTGAAGGCAAAAAAAAAAAAAGAGGCTCTTCTTTACATAAAATGTAAGGATTTCAACTCAGAAAATTTACCTTTGTACACAACTTCTTTTCTCGTTTTTTGTTCTTTTCTCTCCTCCCCCACCCCCCTTCTTCCTGTCCTTTCCTTTCCTTCCTGCCTCCCTCACTCTCTTTTTTCTTTCTTGTTTGGTTCCTTTATTGTTTCCTCCTTTATTTTTTTGAAATGTTAACCAAATAGTTGTAATCTTACTTGAAAGAAGATGCGTACACACATCTGGAACTGTGAATAAAACACATTGCTACACGTTAATCTATATCAAGACGTTCATATTTGATCGCTGCTTCAGAGGATTTCTTTTCAAGTTTTAGACTTCACTTATAGAGGGAATGAAGACAGCACAGTAGACATTTTAAAACAGTAAGTGACTTCAGCTGTCTATGTATTTGGTATTCTCAATCAAATGCTGAATAAATCCTGATTTTTGACTTAAACACATAAAAGTACACATACACAGGATCAAGACTTATTTATGGTTCTTTTGGTGTAGTCTCACAGAGAATTTTTTTAATATGATCTCTTGTCCTTTCTTTCCTTTCAATTCAAGCTGGCCTTACCCAGCACCATGACTCTCCCGCCTCCCTCCTTCCTCTCAGGTCCACTTCCACTCCCTTAATCATTAAACCCTCAGGGCAATTACACTCTGGTCTGCATCCAACAGTCCTGGGAACAAAGCCTCTGTTGACTATCAAAACAGAGCTTTAATCAAACTAAAGATAACATCTAGGCCTCAGTTGTGTTTTAGCTCCAGAGCCAGAAAAGGGGAAAGACCCCACTGACCACACCATTGAACAACTAGACCGAGTGACGCCATGGCTGACATCAGCACCAGATGTAATGATCAACTACCCCCTACCCTGGCACCAACCAATCGGTAGAGACCACAACCCTAACTCCCTTAGTCACCAGGACTATCAATTTTCCCCTAAATAATCCATACCCCAGAAGCCAAGGAAGAGCCAGGTATTAGAGCAGGAGCACTCACCAGTGCCTCTGGGCTTGGTGCCATTTCTTTAAATAAACCCTCACTTTCCTTGCTGCAAACTGCTGTTTGCATCTTATTGGGCTTTGATGTGCACAGGTGAATGAAGCCCTTCATTTCAATAATGTTGGCTAGGTTACGTATTGGTTTTTCTTTGCTCTGACCATGGCAAGGCGACTTTCCACCTCTAGAACCATCCCTTCTTTGGGAGTTGAAATTCTATTCATTCTGTTTGATTGCCCTTAATAATGGAGACCATTTATTGTGAGTCAGAAATCATGCTGAGTGTTTTATATATATGAATTTAGATAGGCTTCATCTCCTCCCAAATTCCTGATGCAAGCGTTTTTATCCCTAGTGATATGAATAAAATGAGGCTTGCAGTTTGCTAGTGATTTCAAGTCATAACCTAGGTCACACAGAGTAGAAACCAGATTTTGAACATAATGAGCTGTCCAGCAGGGCTCACACTCAGAGCCACTATGACAAAGGAGTGTATAAACATGTGCTATTTTCAAGGAGTTGGCTGTGTCCTACAAGTGAAATGCAAATTTTGTGGGGATTTGTTCTCTGTTTACAATGCCGTTGCAGAGATTGTACCATCACTCTTCCTTTGCCAGTTATTTACAATAACTGAAATTTAATATCATCTCAAGAGGTAATATTAAACTACACAAAATCCCCAAGATTAAAGGAAAATATGCTCTGATTTTATTTCTAATTCTTTTTGGGGAATGAGAATTTGAACTACTCTGAATTTTATGGGTATCCTATATATGTGCATGTACATAAAGTTAATTCCCTGTCTCAAGGGTAGCAGAGACATAAAAAGGCCAATTACAATTTTATGAATAGGAAATATAAGACCTGGGACTCTGATTTTTCTCTATTGTTGCTTTCTAAATAACAGCACTATTTCTAGGGAATACTTACATCTTTACCGACACAGAACAACTAGGTATTTTCATTAGAGAAAAATCAAAGCAGATGTGATGTGAGTCCCCGTATAAAGCAAGCAATGTTAAAATAGATTCCAAACCGGTGTCTTGTTTTGATGAAAACTCAGAAGACAATTTGGGGACTGTTTGTGAGACTCTGGAGACTGAAGCACAGATGGAGTTCTGAATTAAGTGACTTTGTATTTTGAGATTTGAGGTTTGAAATGAGCTCTGGTCCCACTTGTGCATTTCAATGATTATGGACTAATTGGATATGGTAATTGATTACTAAAGGCTTTATACTTTTAAAATTGTAAGGTTCATAAACAGTAATTTAAACATTTATAACAAAACTCAAGTTGTAAACTATATCTAGATTAATACTTGTAGACAGAATTACATGAATAAAGTTTGGTTTGGTGGGTAACCAAATACTGTGGATTAGTTGAATTTTCCATAAAGCCAAAGCACATTCCTTGAGATATCAAAAGTTTAAATATTTTATCTATTTTAATATGTAAAAAAATATGACTTATTTTCCTCTCACACCATGTCTTTCGTGTTGACCAAAAACCAACACAAATGCCAATTCATTCAAGAAGTGTTCGTTTATTAAATACCTACTGTTTGTCTCTAGTGTACCAGGCTCTGTCCTTGGCATTTGGTGGTGCAAGATACATGTCTTTACTTTGGGGGAGAGACAAGCAGCCAGCCCACATAGTAAACATATGTACTCTATGTAATGGAGTCATCTGTATCGTGGACAAGAAATAGAGAAGAGTAACATGAATCTAGAGTGTCACAGAGGCTGGAGGTTGCCAGGAGACCACATCTCAGGCAGAGGAATTGCAAAAGCCCTGAGGCAGGAGCATGCCTGGCTAGATCATGGCGAGGAAAGAAGGTTGGTAAGCCTGAAGTGAGGAGACCACAGCAAAGGGTGTGCAGGGAGATGGCTAAGCCTTCTTCCTGTCATGATCCAGCATTGGTGACGAGATCCACAAAGTCCTCACACCAATATGGAAGACTGACATATGTAGGTGAATGTTTGGTTTTAAGTAAATGCTCACGTGCTTTCATGAATATTGTAATTATGTGGAAGGGCATTTGCTAGTGATTGGGTATTCAGAAGCAAACACACAGGTCTGGTGGAGACCAACTAAGGACTGAGAGGGTAGGCACAGGAACTGAGCAAGACCAGACCGTGCTTCATCAAGGGCGTGCTGGCCCTGGCACGGCAAACAAAGTGCAGCTACATCCAGGTTGCATTCAACCCCCTTCAGAGAATCAGGGGAACTTTCCCTCCTTTTCCTCTGTGGCATCACTCGTAAGAGCATCATGCCCTTTGCCCCTCACACACACTCAACCTCCACTTCTACAAATCATTTTAATTGTCAGACTTCTCTAATGCAGGCTGAAGCTCTGCTCTATCGCTATGGTAGTAGGAGTATGGCTTTTCCATTTCCTTCCCACTTTCTGATTCCTAAGTGAACATGTTTCAAATACTTTATTCAACTCATTAATTAATTAGACATCCAGTAGATCTTTACAATTGGTTCAAAAGAGAGCTCAAGCACCACACGTTTATATCAAATAGAGAATGCTGAAATGAATTTATTATTCTCACTTTTGATTCTTATTTAGCAGATTTATCGAAAACCAAAGATAAACTTAACTTTATTACCTATGCTAAAATAACTTGGTATACCTAAACTGTAGTTTTCTAGATTTCTACCTTAATTGCTTACATAGCTCTTTCAAACTCTGTAAGAACAAAAAAGCTCTAACATCTTCCTTCTTGGTGATTGTAGTTCCTTTTTTTTTGTAAACCACTCTTTTTAAAACAGTAGGAGTAGCTGATATTTATTAAGTACATTCATGCCCCAAGCACCGTGCTAGGCGCTTTACAAACGCTGGGTCCCTCACCTGCCCTGCAGTCCTGGGGGGTGGCGGCTGCCAACACTTACCTAGTTTTTCAGATCAGGAAAATGAGATTCCAGAGTGTCCACCAGTTGCCCTTAGTCATGGCAAGCAAGTGGCACAGCCGCAAGTAGAGTCCGCCTTGCAAACTTTTTGAAGATTCCTTCCAAGTCATTAGCAACACCTTCCTAAGTGGTCAAGGGTTATGTAATCTGGGGAACACCCACATTTCATAGCAATTTACCCTGAACACCTTACCAAGGGGCTTGGGCTGAAGTGGGAAAGGTGGACCAGGCTAGGAGGAGTAGAGGAAGGCTAAGGACATGGCTCTAGTCTAAGCCTTTTGCTCTTAACAAATGTATTTGGAGAAGTGGGAATGTTAGCTGAGGCAGGAAAGAATTTATAGGTGAACAAGC
Organism: Macrotus californicus; assembly: GCA_007922815.1. Classification (NCBI taxonomy): domain Eukaryota; kingdom Metazoa; phylum Chordata; class Mammalia; order Chiroptera; family Phyllostomidae; genus Macrotus; species Macrotus californicus. The sequence goes on from VMDR010034538.1 coordinate 7,454, forward strand.
TTGATTTTATCTTGTAAAATGTAGAGAACTATTAAAGACTCCCAGCAGGAGACTGACCTTGTTCATTAGCATGATTTGAAAGTCTATAATGTTGGTGCCCCAGGACCAATTAGGATGGGAAACAGCGCAGTGCCAGGCAGAAGGCACTGGGCACACCGTGCACTCCCTTTCACCGTCCGCAGAAATAGGCCCCACGGTGCCATTAGTTTGTGGTAGGAACTGATCACATCTTACGTTTTTGGGCTCTGCATATTTGTCTGTTCTTTCTCCAGTTTATTGTAATGTGTAAGATATTTAGATTTCCCATGAATGAAGATGATAAAATTATGATGTGTTCAATTCATATGCTTTTTCTTTTCATAGTAAATTAATTGTATAGAGACACAAAAAATGCCTTTTTCCCCTCCTGCCTCCTCGCCCAGGTCCTCTTATGCACACCAGTCATTTAGGGGAACGGAGGGAGCACAAACTCACACACCCACGCGCTCTTCACAAGCTAGTTAACAACTAAGTGACAACTAAGTGACTGTGGTGGATTACTTATAATACTTAATTTTCATAAATTCTATTGTATTCTGTCATATGTCTAATTTTACAATTTCATATGGGGAGAGAATCTTAAACTCATAAATTAGAAATTTCATGTTTTATTGCATAGGTTAGAATAAAATATATTTATTTTATCTATACAGATTTTCTTTGTTTAAAATGTATTTACTTAATTCATAGTTTAAAAGACTACCTTAATTTGTCATTAGGGGTTTTGTTTGTGTTTCCAAAACGTTAAAGTTGATTTAATAATGTGCCCCAGAAAGCAATTGTATGTGTATGTATTTTTATTACCATTAAATTTATATGTATGTAAATTTATTACATAGCAAATGTTATATGCAATTATATATTTTAAGACATCTTTTTCAAAGCACATTTTACATGTCTTCAACCAACTTTATTACTTAAAAATCAGTTTCTGAATCCCAGATGTCATAGTTGGATAACATTAATGTCACTGACTACTTCACCGTAAAATGAGATTTAAATTTTTTTCTAAATGATTTATTCATTATCAGCTGCCATTTAAGAAAAATAATTGTAAGTCCACTTACAAATTTTAAATTGTTTATTTATTTTCTATTGGTGCTGTAACAATTCACTACAAATGTATTAGCTTAATGTATTCTGTTCCAGTTCCAGAGACCAGAATTCTGACAGGCATGTTATGGAGCTAAAATGGTAGACTGTGCCCCTTCTACAGGCTCCTGGGGTGAATCTGTTTCCTGCTTTTTCCAGCTTCTAGTGGCTGACTGCCTTCCTTGGCTCTTGACATCATCATTCCAAACTCTGCTTCCATTATCAGGGCTCCTTCTCTGACTCTGGGAAACTTGACTTTCTTTTTCACTCATGAAGACCCTAGAGACGCCATAGGGCCCTCCTAGATAGTCCAGGTTGATCCCATCTCAAACTCCTTATTTTACTCACATCTGCAAAGTCACTTGTGCCGTGTGAAATAACATACTCTCAGGCTTTGGGAATTAGGGTATGAACATCTGTAGTGGGCAGTGAAGCTTTATTCTGCTTACCACAATATGTTGTTTTTTCTAGTTCTATCATTAGTAGGACAAACTTTTATCTGTAAGTTTGCAAAAAATACTCTGCACAAAATACAATGAGAATTAACTTTTCCTCCAATATATTTTTTCTGTAACTATATCAAAATAATTTTTAAATTTTTAAAATAAATTTACTTTTAATCCTCACCAGAGGATTTTTTTTTCTGTTATTGACTTTAGAGAGAGAGAAAGGCGGGGAGGGAGAGAAAGAGAGAGAGAGTTCAGTGAACAGGATGATGCTCCAACCAACTGAGTCATCTGGCCAGGGCAATACTTTCTAATGTTAAAAAAAGCTAATAATTTCCTGTTGTACAAATTAAATTTAAATGACCAGTGCATGAATTTTGGGCTGCTAATTTTTGTTTGCTTGTTTCTTTCTTCTGTCACCATAATTTATATACTCTTTAAGATATAAGCTATAGCAATATAATATATTCTACTTTATTTTTCTAAAATAATGGCAATTTTCTTCAGTTTTTACTCTTTCCAAAATCCCAGAGGTAAAATATCAACTCCTCTCTAATGAAACAGTCCCTAATATGATCAACCTCAATTACCTAATAGAAAGTGATGCTTTCTGCTGAGTGCCCTATTGTGATCTCTTTATGTGATTAAGAGTTGAACACAGTTCTTCCCATCCTTCCCATTGAGAGCCAGGGTCTATTGACTCTCTTCTTGAACCTGAGCTGGCTCGGTGGCTGGCTCTTCAAATAGAATGGAGCAGAAATGATGCCACATGATTTCATGTCTGGGTGTCAAGAGATTTATGGCTTCTGCTTTTCCCTCTTGGACCACTCCTGCCATGTACGAAATGTAGTACTTGAGACTCCCAGATCTCAAACTAGCCAACTTGAAAAACAGGCCATATGGAGTGACAGAAATATGAAAGAAAGAGCTCTTAAAGCCTCCAGCCCCAGTCAACTCCAGCTGACTGAATGATCCTGTCTGATGCCACGTGGAACCAGAGTACCAAGATCAGCTGAGCCATGCCCAAATTCCTAACCTGCAAAATCATGACCAATGAAATTGTTGTTAAAAGCTACTAAATTTGGAGGCAGTTTGCTACTTCGTAATAGATAGGCAATTTCTCCCTCTATTTTGTAAGGTGAATTTAGTAGTTTACTCTATGCCTCTTGCTTTGTTCATGAAACATCAAGAAATAGACTTCAAATTTAGCGTATTTTAAAATGTCTATATGATACATCATCTCCCAATGACACAATGACTTTCTCTATTAGACATGTATTTTCTCATTACTTTCTGAAAGCTCTAATTTAACTTGTCTTTTGTGGATCCAGAGTGATAGTACAATTGCTTTAATGTCACTGTTTATTTGAAGAATAATATCAGCCTTAAATAGATTTGAAAGCCCCATGGACCCCTCCACCCCCTTTTCCCCCACACACAATTTCTTACATTGTCAACATCCCATACCGGAGGGTACACTGTGTACAATTGATGAACCTACCTTGAAACATCATCATCACCAAAAGTTCGCATATTACATTAGAATGGGTTTTTAGATTTTTCTTCGATTTCTTCAAAGATGAGAAGAAATGTTCAGATCTTCTGTCATCTCAGTTAGAGAATCCTTGACTTGGGGCCTTTGCTGTTTCCTGTGCTCCATCATGTTTTTGCCTTTGTCATTTTGTTCACCAGCCTCTGAATTTCCTTCTACTCTCTTCATATAACTGCATATTTCGTGCAAGAACATTTGACTTTCGGTGTGTGTTTTTGTTACTGATCTGACTTCTGCTCCTTCCCTATACAGATTGAAGAAGTAATCATGCTTACTTATTATTTGGCTATAGCTTCTCAGAATATGTTTGTATTTATATCAATTTAAAATGCCTCAGATGAGATCATAAATAGCTTCAATAATGAGGCACATCTGGAGGGTAAATAAGAAGATTCAAAGTCACTGCAGAAAGATCATCACTGGTATTACTACTTTGACCATAAAGAATATAAA
>VMDR010034539.1:0-11035 GCA_007922815.1 Macrotus californicus
GTTGGCATACTTTTGGTGTTCATCTGTTAAATTGTTTTTAACCTGTTTGTTATATATCCAGGGAACATTGATTCTTTGGTGAAATGCATGATTTTTAAGAATAACAATATGATTTCAAATCCCAAGAAAGTTTTATATTGCAAAAAAGATACCAAGGAAACTTTGTTAAGATGTTTCTTTTGGATCAAATGAGACAGGACCAATTATTTGCCTCAAACTAGAGAAATATTGGAATGTCACTTCCCAGAATCTCATGAGGCTGGAAAAAGGTACTTTCTCTTGACATCCACTTCCAGCCCAGGAAAGGCCAAGGTCAGTCCCTAGAGCAACTTAACATCATTTTGAATCCAGAATTTGGTACCATAAACTAGTAGGTTCATCTAGGTAGCAGGACCCAGTCATTTTAGGCCCAGTGGTCAGAGCATCTTCTCATACTTATACCCTGAATTAGGAATTTCATCAGCACAATGAAAAGAGAACCAATCATATGGGAAAATACATTTGCCAATGATACCTCAGACAAGGGTTTGATCTTCAAAATATATAAAGAACTCACATGACTCCACACCAGGAAGACAAACAATCCAATTAAAAATGGACAAAAGGGAATGCAAACTGGTACAGTCACTGTGGAAAACAGTATGGAATTTCCTCAAGAAACTAACAATAGAATTGCCTTTTGACCCAGCAATTCCACTGCTGAGATTATACTCTAAGAGTCCTGAAACACTAATTCAATAGAACCTATGCACCCCAATGTTCATAGCAGCACAATTTACAATAGCCAAGTGCTGGAAGCAGCCTAGGTGCTCATCAGTAAATGAGTGGATCAAAAAACTGTGGTACATTTACACAATGGAATTCTAGGCAGCAGAGAGAAAGAAGGAGCTCCCACTTTTTGTGACAATGTGTATGGAACTGGAGAGTATTATGCTAAGTGAAGTAAGCTAGGCAGTGAAAGACAAATACCATATGATCTCACCTATGAGTGGAACCTAATCAACAAAACAAACAAGCAAGTAAAACATAACCAGAGACATTAAAATTAAGAACAAATTGACAGTAACCAGAGGGCAGGGAGGAGGGTAATAAAAAGGGAAAGAAGGGAAAGGGTGATAAGTGAACATGTATAAAGGAGCCATGGACAAAGGCAAAGTGGGTAGGATTGAGGGTGGATGTGGGGGTGGGTAGGGTGGGGGAAAGTGTTGGTGAGAAAATGGAGACACCTGTATTCAGATATCAATAAAAATATTTTAAAAAATGGGCAAAGGACACGAAAAGACACTTCTCCGAAGAGGACATACAGAGGGCCCAGAGACATATGAAAGAATGCTCAGCATCAGTAGCCATCAAAGAGATGCAAATGAAAACCACAATGAGGTACCACTTCACACTGCTCAGAATGGCCATCATAAATCAACAAACAAGTGTTGGAGATGTTGTGCAGAAAAGGGAACCCTAGTGCACTGTTGGTGGGAAAGCAGACTGGTGCAGCTACTTTGGAATACAATATGGAATTTCCTGAGAGCTCTAAAAATGGAACTGCCTTTTGACCCAGCAATAAATACCACTGCTGGGATTATACTCTAAGAATCCTGAAACATCAATTCAAAAGAACCTATGCATTCCAATGTTCATACCAGCACAATATCCAATAGTCAAGTGTAGGAAGCCACCTAAGTGTCTATCTATAGAGTGGATCAAAAAATTGTGGTACATTTACATAATGGAACACTATGCAGCGAAAGAAGGAACTCCTACCCTTTGCAACAGCATGAATGGAACTGGAGAGCATTATGCTAAGTGAAATAAGCCAGGTGGTGAAAGAAATATGCCATAAGATCTCACCTATAAATGTAACCTAATCAACAAAACAAACAAGTGAGCAAAATAGAACCAGAGACATGGAAATAAAGAACAAACTGACAGTGATCAGAGGGGAGTAGGGAGGTGGATAACAGGGGAAAGATGGGGAAGGGTTAAGGAACATGTATAAAGGATTCAGGGACAATGTCAACAGAGGGGAGATTGAGTGTGGGAGGTGGGGGTGGGTAGGGCAGGGGAGAGTAATGGGGGAAAATGAAAACAACTGTAATTGAACAATAATAATTTTTTTTTTAAAAAAAAAGAACTTCAGAATTCATTCATGCTACTCAGATATACCTGAATGATGTCTACTTGGGACTTTTTCAGTCAAGATGTCACAGAAAAAATACGTGTCTGACTACCCAGAGAAAAACATACTATAGTCCAATCCTGAGCAACTTAAAAGATTTTTCTAAAATATTGAAAAATATTATTGCCTGATGCTAATAGGAAATCCATGTTGTCAGTTTAATAGGAAGAGGAGCTCAGAAATGTCCTGGCAGATAGAGCATCCCAGAGTTAGCCCTTGAAGAATCAGTTACCTGGAACCCTCTAGGACCTCAAACCCTCTCTTAAACAAATGACACAGAGCCCCTTGGAAGTGTCATTTTTGGATGTCATATTTGATAGTGTACTATACACTATTTTAGAACAGAATTGGAGATTAACCGGACTTGGCTGATATTACTGTCTCCTCAACAGCAAATCTTCATATCAAGAAGTTGCTGTATGTATACTGGACATAGCAGTGCATCGGGAGGCAGATTGAAACGAAGTAGATTAGAGTGTGGATTTCACAGACACCCCCACTTAGGGGTTTTGATTCTGGATAAGATGGCTCTTCTGAGCTAGTAAACAGATCAACAGAGATAAGGACTTCCTCTCTCCACTTTGTCACAAGCTCTTTTGTGATATTAGTGCAAAACCTATTCTGCTGCTATCACTGGGAATAGTAAGAGACATTAGACTGTATACTGGGAAACTGACCAATCTTAACAGTTCTGGAATGGTAAAAACTTCAAACTCCAGTTCCTAAAAATGTCCAGCTCAGTTTCTTCACAGAAAAGGGATAGTATGACAACATTAATATTTTCTGTCTTGATTTTGAATGTGAAAAAAGTTTTTCTTAACATAATACAAACTGTTATCATCTGGAGCACCTGAAATTGTTGAAAATAGATTTGTATTTTTTGCAATTTTCTTCTGCTATTAAATAGCAGAACAACTGATCATGTTTACTGAAGAAAACAGCCAAATCAAGGCAGAGTTAGTAGGGACCGATCACTTGTAAATACTGTGATCCAGGGAGCCTGCCATTTCTTGTGATGTGGCTAAGCATGCAGTCACTCCCAACCTCGCTGATCACGTTTAGATTTAGATCTCATTTACGTAACACATAAGCATGCAGAAAACATCCTAGAGGGCAAATAAACACATCAAGAATGAAAGAGAAGTGCTAATAATTCTTTTATTCATATTATTTGTCTTTTTCAGATCTAATTTAGAATACTAGCTAAGACACCAAATAATTTTTATCACGAGCACTTTAAAATAGAAACACACCCAGTATGCTAATGTCTAATCCAGTTACTTTTATTCATTTTCCATTTGTAAACTATTCCATGGATTCCAACTTCAAGAGTATAATTCTTGGTTTTTCAGGGCAGTTCCTTGGGAGATGCTTCAAAATGAGCATGCTGTTTAGAGCATTTACATCTACCAGTTTATAGAAAATTCAATCTGCTCAGCTTTTAAACATCCTTATTAATTAAAAAGCACAATGGTAATGCTTAATCAATCATGTACCTTACATTTTTCTTGCATATGTTTCAACAGTTTTCAGACCATATCATGGTATCACTCTTTGTCACCACAAAAAAAGTAGTAACAATTTCTGAATGTAAGCCAACAAATAAAAATATCTAGTAATTACTGAAGTCCCCAGACTTTTTTTTTGCCAACCGTGAGAAGGATAGAAGCCAGAGAAAAGAATATTTTAGGAGCAAATTCTTGGGCAAGTAGTGACAAAATCCTTGTCCTTGAAGCTTGTATAAATAACTTTCCAATGTTTTTTTAACCTTTTCTCTCCCCTCCCCAGTCCTCTCAGCAATGAGGCATGTCACTCCACTCGTCCACATCCATCTTTTTTTATTGATGTCCACTTTGGTGTCTGTACAGGTCATCAATTTTGCTGCCTCTTAGGCAGCCAGTGGGAATGTACAAGTTAAGTCACTGGACTTTGTGTGCTGAGCTTGAGGAGGAGGGGAAGCGAGGAAGTGTCAGCTTTCTTTAGCACTAACAGTCCCAATCAGATACTGGCACTGGGGCTCATAAATCTTGTGGCTGACCCAGGTGAACCTTGAGGCTCAGCGCTCACTGAAAACTGATCAGGCCTCTGCTTAGTTTAACAGGCTGTTCTCAGTGACAAGTGAAGGGTTCAACAAATGCACAAAACAGATATATATTAGTTGAAAAACTAATGGCTTTTAAAAGAATGTTTGACAATTGTTTAAGGTTGTCTGTAGATCCATTATACTGATAAACGACCGACTTGGTGTGTACTAAAGTGGAGCTAGTTGGGACACCGACTTAAAGTTTGTTTTTTCTTTCTCTCTCTCTCTTTTTTTTTTGCTCCTTTGGTCATCCTGGTGTGGATTCCATGAGTAGCACATCCCAAAAACCTAGGGAAATACCTGCGCTGCATAAATTTAACCTTGCAGCACAAGTGGAATTAAAAAGACTCTGAGACTGCCCTCAGTGACCTGCAATTGACCGCTTGAACTTCTAAGTTAGGGTCAGTTGGGGCCCCAAATAAGAGGTCAGAAGCTGGTCAGCTTTCTCTATCCCTAACATGCTGAATAGGAAGACTTTATTGCCATGATTTATGCAATTTGCTGAGACAGGTTAAGGAGACCTTAAAACACACCATGGGGCTCACTTGCACGAGGATGCCCTCCTCTTGGAAAATAAATTCTGATTGTCCAGCTGGAAATCTCTTGGGGATATGCCTTGAAGTATTTTACCCTCTGTGTCTACAGATTCATTCCCACACTCGACCCCTGAATGTGACAGGGTTAGTGTTTCCAGATTTATTTAAACAATACAAATGCACCAAATGAAGCACTTTCAAACCTGATTAATTGCGAAGGCAGAATAACCATTGGTAATGAATTATTTGGGGGAGCAGTAAACTCCTACAAAAGTTAACCCTAAATCAATTGCTTCAGAGGTCCAAACACAATAAAAGCTACAATATTTAAACCTTTCCAAATAAAAGATTTTGGGGTTTGTGTTTGTCTTTGAAACTTGGTTCTTGGATGATATGGATGAAGATTTTTCTGTTTTTATAGAAGAGTAAGTTTTAGAGCACCTACAAGTTTCTGTTCCTAGTCTGTGTATAGTGCAATCAGAAACAGGTCAAGGCTCGTGATTTCTACTTTTTCAGAAATTTGCAGTACCATGTGGTGGCATTCTTTGTTGAGCTTCCACATTTGAAGTAAACCAACAATCTGGTTTTGTGATACAAGTCATGATACAGTCATGAATGTCAATTTTACTCAGGCTGAAAGCAAAGAACTGAACCCAGATCTTTCACAGATGAAAAGCTACTTGGTGTATAAACCTCTAAGCCACCTTTCTGCCTTTTCACAGGGCATTTAGTGCTTCTGGGTGCACACGCCTCTATAACTCAAATTGGCTCTGATCTAATAAATGCAATTCACAAGGTATTAGTTTGTAATGTGGTCTAATTTCATTTGGTAAATGGGAGAAAAAGGTAAAACTGTGAAAGGTATAGCCATTTGAAAAATGGCTAGCATGTAGTAATATTCAGCAGCTAATTCCCATAAAGGTTTTAAGGATACACTTTAAACAACGAATATGCTTGACCCAAATTCGTGTATGTATGTGGGGTTGGGATGACTCACTGTGCGCTCTGTCAGTTTGTCAGGTAAATAAACCAAATCATGAATATGATAAGCTTATGTCAGGCCAAGCTCAAAGGTCATAAATGCTGTGCAAAAATTTTCTGCACAAATATTTAGCTGATTGACCTCAAGACCTCTCTGTTTTGCAAGGTCATGCTGATTTTTCTTCCCCACTCGTCAACATTGCCCAGTTGATGTATTTCTTGAAAACAGGACCTAGCTGTAAAATACACATCTCTAATGGGTCTGAAAAACCTTCTTATATATTTGTGGGGACAGAGGCAAGGAAAAGACCCTCCGTCTTGCACACTTACTATTATAATGCTTTTCTCCAGGAGGCAGAATGCTGATCCTCACCCAGGGAACAGTTCCTATAGACATGAATGAACCCCGGTAAGAGTTAAGGAAAGGACGAGAAGCTTCAAGCAGGGCCTCTCCCTTCAGATCAGACTTTATAGCCTTTGTCCTCTCAGCAGCACAGTTGACTTTTGCCAGTGGGTTCCCACACTTCAGTGTGGTTAAAATGTTGTTTTCCTGCTGCATTTAATCTGTTGTAAAAAGGGTATCTTCATTCTTGAACAATAAAAATTAAAGCTAATGTTCCCAGTTCACTGGAAATAGCTTTTTGGAAACTCAGTTAATTAAATCTTCCATTATGAAGTATTTCTATTACTAGAAGAAATTAAAAGTAGACAGGGAGCACAGGGCAGCCATTAATGAGGTTACTGAAGATCCAAAGGGATGCTGCATTCTGAGACTGGTTCCAGAGGAAGTCTGTGGTTAAGCATGCCCCTGAAGGAATGGAAGTGTGCTGTACCAATGATAACTAGTGATCAATCGGTATTTTTGAAAGCTTTTGCAGCAGTCAATGGGCACTTTTTCTTTTGTCCTTGGTACTAACTGTTGATTGATTCATAGATGACCTCGTTAAAAAACAGATTATATTGAAAACTTGTTAGTAAGTAATAAATTAAGAATTTAATAGACTATTAAGTAAAGCCCTGTTAGGGCGGTTCAGTCCTTCCCATTCTGCATGGATTAAATCTCTCAATTTTTTTGTTATTTCTTTAATCCATGCCAACTCAGTCTATGGGATTTCCTCATCACGTGTGCTCAAAACCATTTCTATATTGGCAAATATTTGGAAGAGTTGAATCCTTTCCAATTGCTTTTCCTGCCAACTCTGCTGGAGTTTTCCTCTTTTGGTTAAACTTGAAATATAAAAATATGGTCTTTTTATCAGCAGCAATAATTTCTATAATTTTAAGAACATTAATGGCCAAATTACAACTCAAACAACATGTAATTTTTTTTCCCAGAATGCAATCAATATAACTTTTCTGAGAGAGAATGGTTGTCTTCTTGTGCTGCTAGTCATAAATAATTGGCGATTGTGTTCCAGACTTCAGACACAGCAAGTTGCCTACTCCTCTGCTTGGCAATTGGATTTATTCAACAGTTGCCGTTCACCAACAGGGTCTGTGAGGATTGTCTCTCTTCCTTAAGAATAATAACCTCTTTGTACATTTCTCACCTCTGAAGTTCTAGGATCTTATATTTAAATTATTTCAGGGAGCCTTTATCTAACAAAGGAAAAGTGCTTACACTGATATGAGGCTAATTTTCCTGGAAAACCAATTGACTAATTACAAAGGAAATATTTCTATTAGCATATTCAGTTGAACATTTTGAGGGTCCATAATCACAAAGAAGATACCTCACTCTTTATGTCACCGGGACAATAGGTTGATATACCTTTTATCATTTAATTTTACTGAAGAATAAGAACCAACACATTAAGGTTTCACTATGCTTACTGTACTGTTTTTACTTATATTAACTTTTTATCTTCATAACAACATTATTAGATAGGTAACACTATTCTCTTCATTGAACATATGAGGAAACTAACACAGAGATGGTAAGGCTTAAGGGCAGACAGTCAGTAATTGGTGACAGAATTTCAATCCAGAAAATCTGCTTTTGGAACCTGTGCTTATGAACATGCTATACCACATCAAACCATAAATTGATGAATAGGTAAAATTAAACTGAGACAGCTCTAGGCAAAATGATGCAAACTACTTGCATCTTTAATGCCCTCCTTAGAAAACTACTTGATGTTGCTGGTGTCCTTTTCCAGTACCCTTACCTGACGTTCAGGAGCAGTCTTTTCTCCATCTACTTACTTCTCTGCCACCACTCACACCTTATCTAGCAGGAAAGAATGTAGTGTTATTTATACATTAATTAATTCTGTTCACACCATCATACCTTCTTTTAAGTAATTTATACTCATTCATTCATTTACTCCAAAATACTTATTGAACTTCTATTGTGTTCTAGAAATCTTTTTCTCTTCCTTTCCTTCCTCCCTCCTGCTTTCCTTCTGCCTTCCCTCTCTTTCCTTCATCCTTCTCTCTCTCTTTTCTTCCTTTTTCTTCTCCTCTTTCTCTCCCTCCTCCCTTTCTCCCTCTCTTCCTTCCTCCCCTCCCTTTCCTCCTTCCCTATCCTTCCTTTTTTTTCCTTCCACTGTCCCTAACTCCCTTCATTCTCTCCTAAAGAAATCTAGGACTCAGCAAACAAGTAGAGGAGAGATGAGGTTTTCCTCTTGCTTTTGAAATTCTGCTTAACCACAGGCTTACCTCAAGGTAAACCTTCTTTAATTTAAACCTTCTTCAAATTGGAGAGAGGAAGACTAACAGGATCAGGAAGTCCCTCACTCCTCTGGGACCAGATAGTCCTGATCCTTTAGAGAAGCTTAAAAAAATACACACAGACCTTTCCAAAGCTTTTACTAAATCTTCTTGACTTTAGAAGCTTAGATTCATAGACTTAGCAGTTAAGCATTTCATTCAAAGTGCACCAAGTACAATGGTCTTCCATTGAATTGGCTGAGCATTTGCTTTAACTTCTTCATGGAAAGGTGATAGGGACATTTTTATTTTTGTAATATAATTTTGTTTGACTTTTACTTTTAGCTCTGTATTTTACATGAACAATTTCAAATAAAAGGTTAATTGAAATTACTATATTTTTACCCAAACTTTTGTGGTAACTATCCAGAGCACTAATCACTTCATTTGAAATAATTCCAGGTTTGCAACAAGATTTGTGCTTTTAATGAGCATGGTCTAAACCATGATTTTAATGCAGAACTAACTCAGTTAAACTAGATTTTTATGATCCCATTGTAAATGATTTTATGGTTCTAATGCTTGAGGAATTTTGTCAAACCTTTTGGTGACTACTGGATCAAAAAACCCACAGTTATTTGGCTCTAACTTTTTCCAGAGCTGGCAGACAACAGGAATTGCAGAATGCAATTGGAACAGCCAAGTGTACACAAAGGCAGTTTAATACCATTTCAAAAGAACAATTCCATGGAGTTCTTCATTGGAAGTATTATTTTTTCTCCTTTCAGTGATTTACTGGTTTTTCTTTTCCAGATTTTATTCCAGAGCTTAGAGAATATCAGACTTAGAAATAGGAAAAGAAAAATATAATGCTTTATCCTTTTCATGGACCACAAAACACATCCAGGAAAAGACTAAAATAAACAAAAGTAAATATTGTAGTTTTCATGACTTTATTTCGCACTGAACTTAATTTATGCATTTATATCTATTTATATTCACACTTATTCCAGAAATTTTATAAGTTTTCTCAATAACAGAGAAAAAGCAGCATGAGATCATAAATTTAAAAGAGGTCACAAAAAGGAAAAGACATCATATGTAACTAAAATGATCAAAGAAGATACATGCATGAAAAGATATACATCATTTTTAGCCTCTATGGAAATTCAGATTAAAACCTCAGTGAGATGATACCACAAGTCTACTAGAATGGCTTAAATGAAAATACCGATGCTACCAAATGCCAGTGAGACTGTGGGACAAATGGCACTCTCACATTTGCTGGTGGGAACGCAAAATGGAAAACAGTTTGGCAGTTTCTTATAAAATCAATAATATACTTCCCATATGAATCAGCCATATCACTCCTGATGTTTATCTATAGAAATTAAACTTCATATTGATGCAAATGCCTGCAGATGAATGTTGATAGCAGTTCTGTGTGATATTGTCCCAAACTGAAACAACCCAAAGCATCCCAATGGTAAGTGTTCACATGGTGGTACACCCAAACCATGGAGTATTACTGAGCAGTAAAAAAGAACACACCACTGATACATGCAATAACTTAGAGGAATTTCACAAATGACATTGTGCTGGGTAAAAGAAGCCAGTCTCAAAGGTTATATACTGTTTGAGTTCATTTATATGACATTCTGGAAAAGACAAATGTAGTGGTGGAGAACAGCAGAGGTTGCCAGTGTTGAGTTAAAGGAAGGGTATAATTATTTTGGGGATGATAGAATTGTTTTGTATCCTAATAGTCACATAAATTTGTATGTGTGTTAAAATAGATAGCATTGTACAACAAATAATCATAAAAACACTAAAATATTTAGGTTCCAAATATGGCTCCAGGTTTTCTAATGGGAAAAAGGAAATTCACTTAGTTACACAGTTTACAAGATATATAATGGAGAAAAAAATACCACTGGGAACTTTGAGGAAGTTCAACTACTATTTATGCTAGGTGTGCCTTCACAAAGTGGACAATGTTTTAATTATAGGATAAGTTCCTATATGAACAATGATGAATTTCAGTGAAGTGTTTCACTTTGTGTCCCTCAAAATAGAAAGCATCAGTGATATCAAAACACAGCCAAGTACAATTAATTTGAAGTATGTCAACCCCATTTAATCTAAGAAAAAAATTTTTACTTTGCTCAATCCAGAATGCTAGATTTGAACATATTCTCCAAAGGATTCATATATATATATTACATGTGCATCTATATATATTATATATATATATATGCTTACCTCTCAAATAATCCTGGTTTCTAAAGACTACTTTTAATGACCATAAACATACACAATGCAGTGTCATGTTGGAAGAGGCAGGGCATGGGCATTGAGACATGCAGACAAAATTAATTTTGTGGCAACAGTGTCACTCACTATAATCATACTATGTGTTTATAGACATAAAATACTAATTTTCAACAGTATTTTAATACCATAAGTTTTAAATAAAATAATGTTCTAAGTAACTGATACATGTTCACTCCAACTTAAAATTTAAATTCCCTATTCATTCATTTCACTTCAGAAAAGATTAAGCTACAAATTTAACCCTGGAAAAAATACAATAAAATATAATCTAAC
>VMDR010034540.1:0-11040 GCA_007922815.1 Macrotus californicus
TCGTCAAAATTTAAAACTTTTACTTTGTAGAAGTCCCTATTAAAAGTATGAAAAGGCAAGTTACAAACTAGAAAAAAATGTTTTCAAACCACAACTTCTAAAAAGGACTAGTATCTACAATATATAAAGAACTATCAAAACTCAATGGTAAAAAAATAACGAACAGAAAATTAGAAAATACATCAAACACATGAAGAGATACTTTTCTGGAGAAGACACAGAAATGGCAAGTAAGTACGTGAAAAGATCTTCAACTCCAGAGAATTATGCTGAGGGGAAAAAAAGCCAAACCCAAACAAAAGGTTACTACCACTGTATGTTTCCATTTATGAAACATCTGTGCAGCGACAAAACTACAGAAATGCCAAATTATTGCTGATTGCCAGGGAGTAGGCAGGGACGGGCGGGGAAGGCAAGCAGCTGTGGCTATAAAGTGGCAGCAGGAGAGATCCTGAGGGTGAAGGGAACCTGTATGGGGACTATATCGACATCAATACCCTGATTATACTGCGCCACCGTTTTATAGGGTGCTACCATTAGGAACAATGGGGGCAAATGCAGTATCGCTCTGTTATTCCTTACAATTGCATGTGAATCCACCATCATCTCAAAGTACAACAATTAGTTGAAAAATGTTTAATAAATAAGTAAAATACAAGGTGCTGCCTTGAAGGAAAACCCCAGAGGAAGCTAACAAAATAGATAAACTGCAGTCTCTGTTAACTGTAACACACAGGGCGGGCAAAAGTAGGTGCTCAGTGGTGAGTGGCCATCTTTGAGTTAATAGAGCTCTTGTAATAATCGTAACCTGCGTGTGTTTTCCAGGCGAACAACTGTAAACCTACTTTTGCACACACCCACACACACCCTCCCCCCCGTCTAGCTTCTACCTTTTGTTTTATTTTCAAACTACTAAAACTCTTCTCTTCAGGATAAAACAAAAAGACACAGGAAGGGAAAATTTTCTGAAGGGGTTTTCAGATCAGTTGGTTCATCACAACATGGAAAGAGGGGAAAGCTGTAGTAGAACAGGGTGGAGATAAAGGTGTGAAAATAAGGCGGAGGGCCAACGAGAAAAAGAAGTGCCACTCAACGGGTTCACTGCGCTTGGCCAGTGGGTCCACGAGGCCACAAGAGGTATTTATGATGGACAAAAGAACAGGAAACAAATATTTTTAATTAAAAGATTAAATGCAGAGAATAAAGAAACCCAATTTCACACTGGTATTGGATTTTCAAAGACTTTTCTATTCTTGGCCTTCATACTTTCTGGGCATTGTGGTTTTGCAATGTGAACACCCCAGTTAATTCTCAGATTATGGGACACAAAAGTAAAATAGGCTCTTGGGCCCAGAACACACTGCTCTCAAAGAAAGGTTTTAAAATTTTTATAGTCAGCCTTGGAAAGATATTACTATGGGACTGTTAAAAAAATCACCAACTATGTCTTTCCCAGCCATACCAATGTTAGATAAAACTTATCTGATAAAACTTATCTTAAATAGAACATTAATCATTAGTCACAAAGCATTTTGTTTATCTTTGACTTTGCTAAATTTTAACATAATTTCTCTTAGGCCAGTGATGCAGCATTTATTCACATCACAATTTATGTGATGGAAATTTCTCTCAGAATCCAGACAAAATCTGTAATAAGAGCATCTATACATTCCTTCCAACATACTTCATGAAAAAAAATCATTAAAGGAAAGCCAAATATTTCCTTAGAAACAAGAATAAAATCACTGTCATAATGGATACAATTAAGAACTCAGCCCCGGTGGGCGTCAGGCAAACGGTAGGAGAAAACCCATATTCAGTGACATTACTTTGATTCTACAGATACAAGACAGTCTAGTGCACAGTAGTTTAATTTCTAGTTTTCATTTGACCTCTGAACAAAGCAAGTAATTTTAGCCAATCTTTCTTAGTTTTAGGTTTGATCTGAATTATATTTTTGCTTCATTTTTGTGATGTTCAACTAGTTTGTTTTTTCTATTTCAAAGGAATTAAAAAATAAGTATCTGTGTCCTTGTCTTAAAATCATTGTTCTATAAATGCTGTTTATAGCATCTCCTGTGTTCTAATGCTTCACTTCACTTGTTGTGCATGAATCCAATGGAAATTTGATTTGATTTTTTACATATGTAGAGTGTTTAATACAAATCAAGAGAAATTTCTCTTCATGTGATAGAACTAGATACATGTGAAAGACTCAGTTGGTCTGATTTATGGCCATTCACTATTAATAACACACAGTAAAGATTCCATGTTCCTTGTCCCTTCACGTATTTTTAAATAAATACAGACTAATAAACAAGTGATGAAAATGGAATCAACTTGGACTTTTGCCCTGCATGCCTGCTGTATGAGTAAAAAGAAAGGTTGGTCGTGATTCAGGTATTTTTCCTTTTTTCTTTTTCAGTTTTTATTTGATTTGAGAGAAAGAAAGAGGGAGGGGGGCAGGAGAGAGAGAGACAGAGAGAGAGAATGAGAGAGAAATATCGAACATTGTATGTGCCCTGACCGGGGATCGAACCTGCAACCTTGGTGTATCAGGATGGTGCTCCAATCAACTGAGCTACCCAGCCAAGACCTCAGGTACTTTCTAAAAGCCATTTTCTCAATGAGTATCATTTTGGGCTGTCTATCTAATTAAAAACCTTGTGGAAAACACACGCATGTACAGGTCTAAGCATGTACTAGCTTCCCACACAAAAGAAGTCCATAGGGAGGCAATTTAGAGCTGCTATGGAAACACCAGATAACTTATACCTTTCCCCTCCATTGTCCTCGGCACATGACTTTCACAGCTGTATTAGGGGTCTCCAGGGAACCAAAAGTAATAGGATGCATGTATAGTCTATGAGAGGGGGCATTTTAAGGAATGGGCTCACATGATTATGGAGGTTGGCAAGTCCAACATCTGTAGGGTAGGCCAGCAGACCGCAGACCCAGGAAAGAGTTAATGTTTCCGTTTGAGTCCAAAGGGAGACTGCAGGCAGAATTTCCTTTACTTTGAGGGATGCCGATTCTTTTCTCTTAGTCCTTCAGCAGATTGGATGAGGCCCACCCACATTATAGAGGGAAAGCTACACTCGGTCAATTGACTTAAATATTGACATGATCTAAACAATACTTCACAGCTACATCTAGACTAGTGTTTAACTGACTGTCTGGGTGCTGTGGCCTATACCAGTCTGAGGCACGAAATTAACCACAACAATGGTCCAATGAACCTATAAGGTGCTGAATCCCAGCTGTCATACCTCATTCTGTGAAGCAGGAAGGGGGTAATGGGCAAGGACAAAGGGCCTGTGACAGTGTCTATTTCTCTTACAGGATTTTCCTGGCAAGCCAAATCAACAACTTCTGCTACATCTCAGTGGCCACCCCTCATTGCACAACAGTCTGAAAATTGTAGTATTTGAGTTGGGTAAACTAGCAGCAGGCCTAAGTAACTCATTCTGGCAATCCAGGCCCCAGAGTGAGTCTTCTGCTTGAAGATTCTGCTTGAGGTCCATAGCACTTTTTGTATTTGTGCTTTGATATCTTCCATCAGTTTCAGGGAACTCTGATCATTATTAAAATACTGCTTTTGCTCTATTCTCTCCTCTCCTGGCACTCCAGCCACGTGTGTTAGATCTTGGCCCTGTGTCCCAGGGTCTCTCACGTTTGATTTTGTATTTGTCTTTTTGCCTTCTCACAATTCCTCAGCCTGGATACTTTCTTTTGATCTAACTTCCAGTTTGTTAACCTTTTGTTTGCTCTTCCTAATGTGCTCTAAGGCCATGTATTGCATTCTTCATTTCAATGACTGAAATTTTCCGTTGTGGGACCACAGCTAAGCTTGCTTTCATGGTCTCCAGTTCTCAGCACAAATTTTCCATCTCATCATCTAATCTTTCAAACACATCATGTTAGAGCCTGTGTCCTTACCTGTGTCCATCTGTATCTACTGTCTGTTTTTTTCCTTGATTTTTAGTCATTTGGTTTTATCTGCTAGCATTCCTGACAAATTTTTATTGTATGCCAGACATTGAGGATAAAAAGCTGTGGAGATAATTTGGAGCTCTGTGTGATAGTATCATTCTACAGAGATGATTTACTTTTGCTTCGAGCAAGTATTCATAGTAATAACAGACCCCTGCCATCCAATTAAGAGTTGAGCTGGCATGAACAAGAGTTTTGTTTTTTGTAAGGATTGTCTATTTTATCCTTACTCCTGGGTTGCTATTTGAGGGGGATCCCAAACGAAAGCCTGGAATGTTTACAAGAGCCCCTCCTTCTTGGTGGGCCCTCAGTTCCAATATTGTTCCTTCAGCGATACAGCGTAGTAGAAACTCAGCCTCTCAGCCACCAGTTTCTATTCAGCTTCTTCATGTTTCACCCTCTGCTTGTGAATCACCCACTGCCTGGGGAGATATACTGGCAACAAAAAGTTGGATTAATTTCTGCATTTGTCTTCTCCCAAGCATCTTGGCCCCTCAAACTCTGTCTGTCTGGCTAACTCTCGGATGCCTTCAAAGATATCAATATATATTTTTAAATTTTATCTATCATTTCTGATCATTGTCATTTGAAGAACTGATCTGCAGCTCAGCATTACGAGAACCGTCCTGACTGATGATTTCTGACGAACTGCCCTTTCCCCTGATAGAGGAGAAACTCCTTTAGAACAGGAATTCTAGCTCTTCACTGTGAGCCTCAGCTTGGCGTCTGCAACATGGCCAACTGTTCAACGAATGAGATCTTCCAAATCTACATAACTGGTCAAGACATTAAATATTCTAGGAATTCAGAGGAGGAGAGAGAAATTTGATCTGAGGTCACTGGGTAAAATGTCATGAAGATGCAGGTTGAGGTAGACAGCTGTTAACATTAGAGCTAAGGTGGATAGGAGTTAGGTAGACTGCCGAGTGCGGTAGGATGTTGGACTAGCTTTTGGTTGCTGCTGAAACCAACTACCTTGTACTGAAGGGCTTAAAACAACACAAATGTATTGTCTTATGTCCTGAGGTTGGAAGTCTGAAATGGGTATTACAGGCCAAAAGCAGTGCAGTGGCAGAGAGTTCTTTTTAGAGGCTACAGGAGAGAACGACTCCTTGTCTGTTCCATCTTCTACAGGCCTCCTGAAATCCCTGGTCTGTGGCTCCTTCCTCCATCCTCAAAGTGCATCACTTCACCTTCTACTTCTGTCATCACATCTCCTTTATCTGCCTTTGATCTCTTCTTCCCTCTTAGAAGGACCATTGTGATTATACTGGGCCCATCTGGAAAATCTCGGAAAATCGCCCCATCTCAAGATCCTTAATCATAATGGCAAAGTTCCTTTGCCAGTTTCTGGGGATTGAGATATGAACATATTTGGAAGTCTATTATTTAGTCTACCACAGATGTTTCAAGCAAAAGTCTAATGTAGTGGTCCTCAAACTGTGGTCCCCGAACCAACAGGGTCAGCATCACCTGGTAATGTGTCACAAATGCAAATTCTCAGGCCTCACCCTAGACCTACTAAATCAGAAATGCTGCTGAGGCCCAGCAATCTATGCTATAAGATGCTCTCCATGTGACTCTGATAAACACTGAACCACTTCGAGAGCCACTGCCCTAGAGTTTGGAGGGAGGCCAAGCAGGCTCAGAGGGTCGAGAATGGATGAATTTCATAAGAGTAGAGAATTCTAAACCCTAAGAACACCGAGACTACACAGATAGAACCAGAGAGAGCCTGGAGTCTCAGGTGAAGGGTCACATCACAGGTAAACTTCTGTCTCCAGATGTGAATTTGGTGGCCTTCTTCCTGCATTTCACAATATAAATTACTTCATGAAAACCCTCATTGATTTCATGAGTCGTAAAATTAATCTGTTTGAATTTGCAAATTTAATGGATTGACCTAGAAAAATAATTTTTCTGACTTTCAAAAATGTAATAAAAATTTATTATAAGGCTTTCCAGATAAAAGACATAATATCTCACATACTAAAAATAAATAAAATATAAAAACATTCAAAAAATTACTTACTAAAGAGTTAATTTCAGAAAGTCTTCCTTGAGTTAGCTATAACAGTAGCTGTAACTCCTCAGCAATTTTACCATATTCATTTTTTTTCCTCTAACAAGCAGCACAGTGAGAAATTTTTAACAACAGTGTTATCTCTAGAAGGCTAGACCCTCCGAAGAATCAAGGCAGAGAAATGGGACCATTTAGAATTGTGCTCTCCTAGAGGCAAACAGGAAACAGGAAACTGTCAACCATTCTGACCCTGCCCCCACTGCCAGCAGGAAAAGCAGGAGGAGGAGCCACATCAGTCACTTTGACCTGTCCCAGGAAATGAAATGGTTTATTCAGTCTATAGACCTGGACTGGTAGGTAGAGAGCAGAAGGCATCTGCAACCCCCACCCATCACTCTCCCTAACATCCCGATGCTATCCATTCAGTGTTAATACGGAGGAAATGAAAAGGAACGTCCACTAAAAACACATTAAGTAGGTTTTAAACAAAAAGGGAGATAATAGCAGTAAACACGCAGGAGACAAGCTACTTTCAATCTCCAAAAGACTTTTGTGGAGCCCATAACTCTTCTGGGTGAACACTACCCTACATTACTGTAGTACTTAACTATAAGAACTCAAACGAGCATAAACAGTAAGATGAATTACAGCACCCCCTAGCAAATAAAACAGTAATAAGAAAACCTAGCCCATGCTTCCATGCACACACACATACATGAGCACACACATCACAGTACCTAGCCTCCTACACTTGGTACAGTAGTATAGCCACAGCTGGAAAATTTGTATTAGAAATTTTTCATAAAATGTAACAATACTCCAGAATGAACCTAGTTCAGAACTACAAGAATATCAAGTGTTGAATGTATCAAACTATATCAGTGTGTGAATGTCACAATTAGACTTTTTACAGCTTTTCTGCAGGGCACTAAAAAGGCTCCACATAAGATCTACATTATACAGACATGCTACAAAGGGCCTGTGCTGTGACCACACATGTAGAACAACAAGGCAGAATTCAAGCCATGTATTAGATTCTGTTACTTATCTTAAATACTGGTCTGACGGCTGCCACATTAAACCAACTGATCACATGATTTAAGGTGGTTCCAAATGCATTCCCCCTCCAAACTTCTCTATTAGTAACGGCATCAGCAACCCAGTCACCAAAAGGAGACCACTTAGAGCCACTCTTGTCTTTATTCTCTTGTTTCCCGGCTCCCCCACGCTTCACACACACAGCTTCAGTCACTTGAGACCCTCTCTCATTCTACCTCTGAAATGCCCTCTCACCTCTGCCTCCCTCCACTCCCACTGCCCTCCCCTTGGCCCCAGTCAACTTTCTCTTGGGACCACTAACACTGCCTCTTGACTCATTCCCGAATCCTTGGAACCTTGATCGGCAGGCCCGAACCCCCTCAACACTATGTCAAATGTCTCTCGTGTGTGCATCTCATTCTCCCAGGACAAAAATAATGGTTTCCTCATCAATGTTACCATATCACTTTCTTTTATTTTAACATAATTACTGCATAAAATTATTTTATTGAGCCCTGGGTGGTGTAGCTCAGTGGATTGAGTGGGGGCCTGAGAACCAAAGGGTCGCTGGTTCAATTCCCAGTCAGGGCCCATGCCTGGTTTGCAGGCCAGGCCCCCAGTAGGGGGCATGCAAGAGGCAACCACACAGTGATGTTTCTCTCTCTCTCTCCCTCCCTTTCCCCACTCGCTAAAAATAAATAAATAAATTTAAAAAAAATAAAATTATTTTATTGAGCTCTAACTTGCATATAGAAAAAAGCACAAATCTTAACTATGCAGCTTGATTGATTTTTATGAATGTGGACCCCTGTTACTACCACTCAGATCAAGACAGCAAACATTTCAGCAGCTCAGCAAAGTCTCTTGTGCCCCATCCTGGTCAGTACTTGGCCACCCAAA
This sequence comes from Macrotus californicus, assembly GCA_007922815.1. NCBI lineage: Eukaryota > Metazoa > Chordata > Mammalia > Chiroptera > Phyllostomidae > Macrotus > Macrotus californicus. Next base: position 7,955 of record VMDR010034540.1, read on the forward strand.
GGCAACCATTACGTTAACTTCTGTGATAATAGATGAACTCTCCTGTTTTTAAACTTTATATAAAGGATATCACGCAGTATGTATTCTTTTGTGTAGTTTCTATTCTATGACTATAACACAGTTTGTCCATTCTTCTGTGAATAGGCATTTGGATTGTTTCGCTTCAGGGGCTATTATTATGAATAAAGCTGCCGTGAACATTCTGGTACGTATCCCTTCCGGTGGGCACATGCACTCATTTCTGTTGGGTGTATGCACCGAAGTGGAATTGCTCGGTCGTAGGGTATATGGGCACGCTCTGCGTGAGCATGCATTGCTGAACAGTTTTTCAAAGTGGCTGCGCTTACCACTTCCCGCTTGTCGGAATTATTCCAATAGTCATGCTATTTATTGCATAGTGAGTTTTTTGTGTGTTCATTCCCCAACCATGCTTGAGCTCTTAGAATACAGATTCCTGTGCTGCTTTACCCCATATGCCCAAATATATATATTATAGTTACAATTAAATATCTATATCACATACGAGTGTTCAGTAGAAGACTAAATGCATTGCGGAGCAAAGTGGGGGAAGAGAGCTTAAGAACCTTATGTTTACCTTCCTTCTTAAGAAGCTTTTGTTTACCAGCCCAGGGGTGGCACACGCCTCTCCTGGTCCTGTCAACACCTCAGTCACCCAAAGTGAGGTGGAATATTCAGATCAGGTCCCGACACCCCCATCCACTGGGCCCCACTGAGTTGCTGACCAAAAGCCCAGTGTGTCTGTCTGCCTGGTGCTACTGGGTTTTTAACTTGCTGATAAGTATTTGGTCAATCATTAGACTGCTGGAAAAGTAATAGGCTAGAGAACCTCCAAAGTTCAGCTCCTTTTCCCCCGGCGTAACTTAGTGCAGACTCTTTCTGAAATGTGCCCAGGAAACCGTGCCCATTAAGCATCCATCCTGCTGTCTAAGGTGGAGTCAGAGTTAGTGCCAAAGTCCTCCACCTCGACCCGGATCCCAGAGAAACAGCCCGAAGGATGCAGGTCCCTGGATGTGTTTGCGCAGATGGAGGCTGTTAGTTACACAAACACTCGGAGAGAAGATAGGATTACGGAGGAAGTTCTCCTGAGTCCTCCAGCTCTCTCCGAAAGTGAATTTCTTGCCCTCCTTGTTTTCCTTCTGAGTCTTAAATGTTTCCCTGCTCTTGTACGCATCTTGGCGAGTGTCAGGGCACAAGCCACTTTCTGCTCCTTTCCACAGGGACTATTTTCTGTGTTTTGACGTCACCTTCAATAAAACGTTGCCTCCCCCACAGTGTCAGCGACCACCTCCAAAAGAGGCCCGCTGCAAGACTGAAACTGTAGCCCTCCGTGAGCTAGAAGTAACATAAAACCCCGAGAGATAAAGTTTTATAAAACTATGCAAAATGGAAAATATATATAATGCTATTATTTTCTTTTACCCCAAGAGGTAAAATTCAAATGTGCCTTTGATCTTAAAGAAGGATTTTCTTTCGGTTGAGAGAAGCGCCCTCTGTCTGAGGTGTTGCTGTGGCCACCCCATTCGACAGGAGAGGTTTCACGGGGGAAACTTCTAATCTGGCAGCAGGCAGCCGTTCTGTGAAATAGAAGCACCCCGTTCTTCCGTCTTCTAAAAGGAGCCCAACAAATAAGTATTTCCGGACACCCTAGGGTTTTCGCCAGCCTCTACATCCTGGCTCCCCCTTTCAAAGTGACAGTTAGGAAAATGACCTCTATTGAAACTCGGCAAACACTGTCATTCATCCTGGGCCAGGGGTCAAGTACCATTGGCAAAGCAAGACACACAGCATAATAATCTGGCTGTTTCTTTAGGATAACCTCAGATAGTTTAAATAAAATTATTTACTGTGGGACATTTTTATAGGTTTTACAAACGTCCCACACAATCCCCTTTGCCAAGTTACTCTGTCACTTGAGGATTCTCAATAAAGATGGTGTGTAATCTCCAACTCAAAGATGCCTTTTTCACCCTGGCTGGTGTAGCTCAGTGGATTGAGTGCAGGCTGTGAATGAAAAGGTTGCCAGTGCGATTCCCATTCAGGACACATGCCTGGGTTGTGGGCCAGGTCCCCAGTGGGAGGCACATGAGAGGCAACCACACATTGATGTTTCTCTTCCTCTCTTCCTCCTTCCCTTCCCCTCTCTCTAAAAAAAACAAACAAACAAATATGCCTTTTTCTTTAAAATCAAAAAGTGGCAATGGAAATACAGATGTTGGGGAGATGCATTAATTATCACACAAAACAAAATATGTAGTTCGTAGTTGTCTGAATGTTTCCCCAACTTCTAGCCCAAGGAACCCCCATAGCTCCTTTTTACCTTAGATCTTGCTTCCTCAAACCTCTTTCTTTTGCACCTTCTTCTGTCTCTCCCTCTTTCTTCTTTCCTCACCCAACACACACACCTCGGATGGACCCCTGAACAAACTCAAACCACACAATTGCTCAAACTAACCCAACACATTGGTCTCTCGTGAGAACCCAGCCGGTAGCACCTTGCTGTTTTTTTACATGTCCCTTCCAGGCCTCTGGTACAAGGGGGCAGGAGAGTTCACACTCTCATCTGATGACTTAGCCAATGGAATAATCACAATTCAACCAGGCACCAGGTTTTAAAAAATTAATTTGGAATAGAAAGGTTAAAGTAACAATAATTATATTAATAACAGGTCTAATAACGATGATGATTATAATATATTACACATTATTCTACCTCAACAACTCTAATTTTATTTTGCATATTTAATTTTACAAATCAAATGTACTGTATGTACATGTTAATTTTACATTTATCTTTTTCTGCTTAACATCATGCTAAACATTTCCCCATGTTTCCACATGGCCATGCCATTTCATTTTTATAATGACTGATCAATGTTTTTTTACCTACAAGTCACCCAATTTTGCCATCACTGGTGTAAACTAGATATCTTATGTATTCTAAGACTACACTACTAAGTTGCACAGTTTGATATATAATTAGAGTAAATATGTTAAACTATTAATAAGTGATTGCTCTGGAAGATGGCACCCTGAATGGTTTCCTTCTTTCTGTTTTTGTACTTCCT